>JBANCV010001008.1:0-20835 GCA_037040105.1 Amiota albilabris | reverse complement strand
GGAAAACGTAGTGGCTAGCGACGGACAGTACTTTGACAATTAAACATATAACCATTTTTTCTCAATAAAGGCTCAAACTATGACAAAAAAAGAAAACTCATTTTTAATTTGCGCTCCCAATACAATATTATTTACGTGTGTGCTGTATTATTGTATTTGTTTTGAAACGACCTCTCTCTGTCTGTTTTTAAGAAGTTTCACTTCTATCATGGATGGCACACGCGCAACTTTTGTTTTTATTATTATTATTATTTATTAATGACAAATTAATCAACTAAAAGAATGTACAATTAATGATGAAAAAAGTCCAAAATAATATAAAAAATTAAACTAAATAATATTAAATAAGCCCGATGGAGGAAATTTTTTTGCTAAATAGCGAGCAATGCCCCTACTCACAGCCACGTGTGGTCAGAAACAAAAAGGATAGTAGTTGGGATGGGTGAACAACTGAGCGACATACAGTTCAGCCAACCTGCATAGTTTACCAATTCCCGAAGGCAGCGAAGAATGGTGATATTAAGAGCAGAAGACGAGACTTCAGATAAGAGGATGTGATAGAAATTATAAAAAGAACTTGTTCCTTTGGTTTTTTTCGTGTTCCATTTGTTTTGAGTGGCGATCATTTACTATGGTATCGCTCGCTCAAATAAATTAGAATTCATTCATTTGTATTGGGGTCCGAAAAATGAGTACGAAATTCAATGGTACTTAGTTATGCTAAGCAATTGCAGATGACTAGTGGATACCAAGATCCTTAGTACTTATGTGCTGATCATTCTCTACTTTTTCAATTTGGTCAACTTTTTTGGTGCAATGCCAACGACACCGAGGTGCGCCGAACGAAATCTCGCAAACCATTTACTAACTGATCGTTCAGATAAAGTACCTTCTCCATTATGTGCACACATTTTTTTAAGAGCTTTCGCTGCAGAGTAACTCTTTTCATAGATATACAGTAAATTGTAACGAATACATTAAGTTTTTATAATTTGGCTAACTAATAATAAAAAAAGATTAATAAAATATACATATCATATATATTTTTAGTGTTATTTTCCAATTTTACTATTTCATTAATTTTAAGTTTGAAATAAATTTATTTTAAAAATAACAACGCGTTCATTAATTGTGCAATTGTATAATTTACAATAAAATGTCATACTCATAATTAACCCTTATCACTATTCCCTTAATAATAGGTGTACGTGAAACATGTGGATAACATTATAAAGACGAAATGCCACATTCATTCACATTCACTTCTAAGGCAAAGATATAAATTCATTTTGAATGCATTCCCGCACATCTCTATTACAGAGCCGGTTGTGGCTAATTGTGAGAAACTAAAATAGAAATGGTGCTGTTGCGGGTTTTGGTCAGGACTTCGGAGTGCCATTTGCGAGTTCCGAACTGTTTTTTGTTTTGGAAATAAGAAATTGGAATTCTTCTAGAAAATATAGGGTTTTTCCATAGCGACGTCTTAACTTCAAATTACTGCCTTCTGATTTCATAAAAATGTTCAGTAGACTTGTCATTTTTATGGAAAGGTATGCAACTCAACAACGCTACGAAACCGGACAATTGTTTTACGAAAATTTGTTTCCTCCGCAGCAAACGAAACGCGCTATATTTAAAAAATCATCTTTAGCGACGAAGCGCATTTTTGGATCACGTCTTTATTAATAAACAAAATTGTCCATTTTGGGGGACCGAAAATACACAGCAGATATTAGAAGTGCCTTTACACCCCGAAAAAGTAACTTTGTGGTACGGAATGTGGGCCGACGGTGTCATTGGTTCGATACGGAAGACATATTGTTTCAACAAAACGGTGCAACGTGTCACGCCAGTCGTAACACAATTGATCTGTCATGTGAACATTTTCTGGATAGGTTAATCTCACTAAACGGCTATGTTAATTAGCCGACGCCAACTATCAAGTGACGATTCAAGACCTCAAAAACATTCGCGTCGAAATTCAGACCGTGATGCCGTAATTTGTGGAAAAAAGATGAATTCAAAACAATTGCAGTGAATGCATATACCTTTTTTATTTACCTTTTTCTTCTCTGTGATATCTTTTATTAAAATTTTACAACTTCAAATTTACTTCAAATAGTTTTTCATCAGCTGTTTAATATTGTAATAGCGAGAAATAAAAAAGTGGAAACAAATCGAAAAACACAACAGGACACATGCACAGAACATGAGTTACGATCTATGAAAGCAACCCTGCAAAGTGGTAATTTTTCCTATGGTTGTCTGAATTGGCTATTGAAAAACAACTTTTTTATAACAAAAACATCACTATTTTGTCATTTCCACTGTTGTTCTTCTAAAAAATAATTGCTTTAAAAAACAACTTATTGTTTAGTGTAAGTAAGCTATTACTGTCTTTATTTATTCTAGTCCTAAGCGGGTTCCAAATTTAATATTAAACATTGAACAACTATTTGTTAACATACCACACAAGAATCCAAATGTACAATAAACATATATACTTGTTCTAGTAACTGGCTCGTTCATGTTCAAGCTCTAATAGCGTTTGAAGGATCACATCTCATTATCAATTAAAATATAATTCCTTATCTTTAAAACTTGCGGATTAGCGATGTGCTGAACATCGGGTGGATCTAAAAAATCTACAAATCGTTTCATAAAATACACAGTTTCAAATGAAAAATTTAACTAACACAAGTTTTTCTATGGGTTTAAAATCTAATCAATTTTGAATGATACATTAATGGTCTTCGAGTCAAGACGTCAATTGATTTCACCGTCTCTCTCCTTCAATAGCAATAATAATAACACAGGAAAACAACAACAAAAATATAAAGGCGAAAAATATATAGTGCCAATAAAATTTAAAAAAAAGAAAACAAGAAAATAGGCGCTCACCTCCTCCAAGTAGGAGCCACCATCAGCCAGCTTGGTGCTCTCTGCAGCCAGTTTGCAGCCGTTCAGCGGCATCCGATCGCAACAGTATAGCACCGCAATTTCATCCTCTGGAAATAAGTGCTTCGACAACAAACCCATACCAACAATAGCAAGCAGCAATGGGAAAACGACCGAGTACTCTCTCAGCTAAAGTTACTTCGATCACGGAAAGTTCAGCTATTAGATCAGCAACATCGTGGTCTTCTGGATGCGCTACACTGAACGCATCTCCAGCTTTAGAGTGAGAGGAAAATCACTCTCTCTCCACCCAGGCAGACCGCTACT
The DNA here is from genome assembly GCA_037040105.1 of Amiota albilabris. Taxonomy (NCBI): domain Eukaryota; kingdom Metazoa; phylum Arthropoda; class Insecta; order Diptera; family Drosophilidae; genus Amiota; species Amiota albilabris. Next base: position 17,610 of record JBANCV010001008.1, on the reverse strand, counting down.
ATTCAACCAAAGCGTAAGCTTGGTCCAAAAAAAAAAACAATACTAATAATAAGAATGCTAAGATATAACGCAGTTTTGCAGCATAGTAGATTTGCAATTCCAGCCATGTGCGACGATGGTGATGCAGTGAAGAAAAACACAAGCACAGGCAATAGAAATTCAAAACCACCCCATATACTTAAGATAAAAGAGTTCAAATGACATAGAAAACATCTTAGCGAAAATTTTAGGTGATAATAATTGTCATGTTGTCCTTCTTATGAAAGGCAACATTCACGAAACTAAAATCCAAATTTATGAGGAATCAAACTATACGAAGCTTGTCAGTCATATCGATTTGCAATACAAGCCATACCACACGCATCAATTTATGAGTAGCAAAATGCTTCTAGTAGTTATTAAGGGTATAGAACATTCTTGAAGACCATCCGAAATAAAGGCTGCATTGGAATTAGCGGGTCTCAAAACAAAGTTCATTTTTAACATTGAGAATAAAAACAAAGTACCGCAACTAAAATTTCGCATTGAACTTGAGACTATTGCTACAAAACCGTCCACAATAGTCCGACAGGTATAAAATATTAATTACACAAGTGATCTACATATGGATAGAAACTGAGTCACTACAAGATTTGCTGAAAGCTATACCATCGGTTGGCAGCACAGTAATCGAATGCAATGCACAACTTCAAAAAGCCTTAAAGGAAATCTTTGAGTGTACAGCTCAATGAAATCAAATCAACACATGAAGATTTCTCGTACAACAAAATACGATAAATCTAACTGTATATAAATGAAGTACAAATTCCGCAAATATCATTACTAATCAAATAGGGATGACTCTAAATTCCACGTTCAAGTGGAATGAACACGTTAAAAAAAAGGATGAACTTGAAATAAAATTTAGAAACATGCAATGGCTCATAGGAAAGCTGACGCGCTATCGATCTACAGCAAAGTATTAGTCTACAAAGAAAACCTGTATGGAACTGATATACATGTGGCTACTCGTGTTCCAGCAACATAATGCAAGTACAAAGGTTTCAGAACAATGTGCTGAGATGTGCTGTGAATGCACCATAGTACGAAGCAGTGTAATTGAAAGCGATCTTGGCATCGAATGAGTCGATCAATCTATACAGAGATTTGCTAAGTCTCATGCTCAGGGAGCATATCAATAGTAAAGCTTCAAGGCTTTAGACCCAAGTGGTTGGAAAATAGGGCTTAAATGCAAAAAGCCGCAACAACTCTTAGAATAAATAATACCTCTGCAATTAATCAGAGCTTCTTCAAAACATAAGCATTTTGCAAGTGTAATTAAAAATGCCCTTTTAAAATCAGTTGCAATAAAAAAAATATCAATTAAAATTCTTTTTGTGGAGCTACCATTTTCTGATGTTAATATAGAACGAGTTCCCCAATAATTATTTATATTGATATAAATTTTTTTTTTTTTTAGAACAATGTTTAAAAGAATTATCGGATAAGTAATTTCGAGTTTTAATTGAAGAAAAACTAAGTATTCTGCTAAAAATATTTATGTTGTTATGACACTTTGAGAACGCCCGCTGTCAGGACATTACTGTCAATGAGAAGCGCGCTTTACATAAACATGATAAAAGATTGTTTATAAAAGTAATACTTGGAGTTTGACAGTTTAACACTTGCAAAGCCATTTAACCGAATAAAGGTCATTAATTTTATACTTCAAATAAAAGTTCGAAAGAATATTATTATTTTTTAGTTGCAGAATAACAAATTTAAAAAAAAAATATATATATATATATATTTTGACAAAGATTATTATTAAATTTTTGGTAAAGCAAAAACCTCTTGCTATTTAAGCTAAAAAAATACATTGAGTAAATCCTTCAATGAAGTGTAGGAAGCCATGTATTTTCATTTTGAATGTTTTATACATAAATTAAATAATTTTTAACTTATAATTTTATAAAAATGTATTTTTATTGTAATATTAATTATTAATATATTTAACTTATTTATTTGTCATTGTTATTTCATTTATTAAACTTTTTGAATAAAATTTTTTTAAAGTTATTTTTGAAATATTTAGTTTTGTCTATTATATGGAGATTTATATTTATTTTTTAAATATATCTATGATATCATTTTGTTTTTGTTGTTATTAATTTTTTTTTGTTTTGTCTATATTCATATTTGTAATTATTTGTTTATTTATTTATTAGAACTAAGATTATAATTATAAATTATAACCTAGTTATTATGTTTATGAGCAATGGCATCAGAGACCTCCTGCTCAAGGGAAAAGTTAAGAAGAATACGGAAAAGTGTTAGAAAAGTGCAGGACCAAACTTGAAATGGGAATTGAACCCGTGACTCCAGGATGTTAGCTCGTCGCACTAACCTCCGAGCCAGTCTAATATTTTTATTACATGTGTTTATTTTTTTAGATTATCTTTTTATTTAACTTTTTTTTTCATATTTTTATTTTTATAATTTTTTTTGTGATTCCTCTTACTCATGAGTTTTTCCTTACTTTTTTTTATATAAAGTTAATTGATGTTTATACACTTTCTAAAATTTATTCATTTACTTTGGAAGACACACATAAAAAATAAATTGTTTGTTTTGTAATATACTACTTTTATACATATTCAAAATTCTTATATTCTTTACACAAAGTTAAAAAGAAATTCGAACTTTTTTTTTTTTTTTTTGGAAAAATAAAACAAAAAACTTCTTTTTAAGATCGATTGACAATCTTAAGGGGGAGTTTGGAAATTAGTTTAACGGACAATGTTGACGTAGTGTGCACCGAGCGCCGGGATATCGTACACTGAATGTGTCTAAAGACGGTAAGCGGTTATTATTATAAAGCGAAATGTAAACGCAATCGTAAATTGCCGTCGCCGCTGCCGTCGCTGCTACTGCAGATTCCAAAGCAGGCAATAATAATGACTTAACTCATAGCGTAAAGTCAGTAAGTCAAAGCTAAAATGCCGTCAACGACGACGGCGCTGATGTTGTCAAAATTGAACGGAAAGCTTCGCAACGAAACACGAACTTCTCTCTTTCAGTCTCTTGGTCGTTTTGGACTTAACCAGAATTAAATTGTTGAGCGGGTGTCAAGTGGAAGAGCAAATCATCATATAATAGTAATGACAAAAAGCAAAGAACGTTATGTCTAGCGTTTTGGAAGGTGAAGTCTTCGTTGTGTGAGACTAATTGCGACTGATGGATTGACAAACTAACTGACCAGGACTGTGAATGAGTTTATTAAATGAATTAAACTAAAATTGGTAAAACATTAACGGCTAAAAGTTGTGTTATCTTCCAATTATTATAATAAAATAAAAATTATAACTTTTTGTTATTTTTTTTCGTTAATTAATCAGTTAGAATTGCTATGCCACTCTGCTTTCGATTGCAACTCATGTGACAACTTATAGCAAAAAGGAGATAACGTGTTTGACAAAACAAGCGTACAGAGAATAAGAATAATGAACCAACAACACATAATCGTTAAATAATAAAATAGTCATAATCTTCATAATATTAACCTTCGTAGTCACTTTCGAAGTTGGAGTATATCTAACAACAATTATACACGCACACTCAAACTTACTCCGCCAAAATGATCAAGCAATTTCATCATTTCGTAGACGACGATGCATTTGAAAGAAATCATTATCAGTATCTTTAAGGAAAAGAAAAGAAATTTACTCTCTTTAACTTCTTTTTACTCTTCACGGGAATGAATAGTATTATACGTTTGTCATGAAGTTTGTAGCACACAGAAGGAGACATCGCAGACCATATAAAGTATATGTATTTGTGATCAGCTCGATAAGACGAGTAGATTTAGCCATGTCCGTCTGTACGCGAACTAGTTCCTCAGTTTTTGAGCTAAAGAGGTGAAATTTTGTATATAGGTTTCTTTTTACCCCGGACAAATCATATGTCGGAACGAGTCGAATCGGACAACTGGGAGGGTACCCCCCAATACAAACTACAAGGTCAAATTAGTGTTCTTATTAGAAAAACTTTTTTATTTATGGGTCAATCGAACTATTCACTCCCGTGAAGAGTATAAAAATGTATGTTTACATGAGATGGCTAGTTGTATAATAAAATCAGAGAGAAGGGTATCTCCGCCTATGTCGAAGCTGTTATACTCTTCACGGACCTGTTAGAAAACGTTTTTGCTTACGCTCTTGTAATTGAGCGCACAAATATATTAAAATATTGATTTGACTTATGTTTATGGTAGATTCAGTATATGTACTGCGTTTCAACATTGTTACAGCAATACTTCTATGGGAACTATGCGATCCATTAATCTTAGCTTTTTGAAATTAACAGGGTTAATGAAGTCATTTACTGTATCAAAATTTCAGTTTGATAACATAAAAAACAAAAAAGAGCATGAGTTTAAATTTAGGTTTATATGGGAGGTCAATTCGGCTGATTCCTAGAAATTTGCAGTGTATGGAAAAAATAAAGCTTCCTGCAGAATTTCAGATCTCTAACTCAAAAACTGAGGGCCTTGTTTGCATACATACAGACGGACATAGCTTAATTAACTCATCTCGTCGAAATGAACAAGAATATATACATACTCTTTGAGATCTCCGATGTCTCCTTCTGTATATAACAAGCTTCAGGACAAACGTATCATACTATAATACACTGTATGAAGAGTATAATGAACCATGAATGTGATTAAAATTGGAAGGCGTATTCAGAAAAACTTGTAAATGGCATATACCGCGTAAGTTAATAAGCTGGTATACTAACTACCTGTTGCTTTATATATGCGTTTGTGAAAACTATATGACAATTAAGTAGCGTAAACCGCGTCAACTCAATGTTGAGAAATTATTGTGAAAGGGTGCTCTGCCATAAGGTAAAAGTAAGTTTATTTTACAATTTTAATTTAAATAACAAAATAGAAGTATGAAAAATAAATTATTTAGTGATTTTTCTGTACTTTACATTTAAATGGCAGTTGTGTGTACGAGAACAGCTGATTTACGCGATTTACGCAGTGCAAACAAACCGTGTTGTTCAGGAAATGAAGCGTATAAGTTTCCGCAAATAAGAATTGCTTATAATTATTCGCTTTTGTGATTGCCCTAGAGTAAAATATTTTTTATATTTCAATTTCTAAAAGTATTGTGGTCTACGTTAAACATCATTTTAATCAGAACCGTAATCATTATTGAATGTGAATAATCTCATAATTCCATTTCTATATGTTAACGGAACTCATCTAACATCAAAGATCCAAACTGCATACGGTGCACATTTGTCCGCACATTTGTTCAGCCTCATCGGACCTCTAGGGGGTGTACCTCCCATACAAGCCCAAATCCAAATTCATGTTCCTATTAGAAAAAATTTGTTCTTCTTTTAATTATCGAAGTAATCAATTTTAGCACTATAACTTTCAGACCTATATTCATCAATCGTGTTAATTTCAAGATCAAAGGATTCTTTATCGAATAGCTCACAAAAAAAATAATGTTGTCAATATGTTGAAACGCGGTGTGGCTATACCGTAAAATAATTCAAATCAATATTCTAATATTTCTGTATGCTCAATCACAGGAGCGTAAGCAGAAAGTTTTCTAGGGAATGCGTGAAGAGTATTTCATCTTCGGCATAGTATATGGTTTTCTCTACGCTTAACCCAAAAAATTCTCAGTTATGACTGTTTTTTGTTTGCTGAGTAGTATTATCTTTAAAAAGTTTTTTGCTTCCACTGAAAAATTGATAATTCTTAGTTATGACCCTTCTGTTGTCATGGTGCGATATGTACTTGACACGTGCTGGAATACATTCAAAACGATATATGAATCTGAAATGAATGCATACTTTGCTCTATTCATTATTTGCAATACTTATATTGATTATTTAGTATATTCATTGTACAACATAAAAAAAAACTCATTTTAATTTCATTCGATCTTTACTTGTTTTCTTTCCCTTTCTCTCACTTCATTAAATTCTTTTTTTCATTTCGAGTGTTTCGCATGCACAGTATTCAACTCACTTTTTTGCCCTGTTTACAGTGATTAAAACGTTGATTAATTTTATCAGATACAAAAGTTGATTACTTTCTACCACATGGAAAATAAGGGCTGTTATTCCAGAAAAAGGTTGATTAGAAATGTGATTATTAATCAACTTTTCATCAACTAACGACTGGCCACCCCTGAGCAGTGTTGGTAAATTTCACTTTTTTAAACTCTTCAAGTAGTTAATAGTATTGTAGTGTATTCACACCAAACTGAATCAAGTTGAACAACTGATTTTTGTTTTGGTTATGCAGCCAAATGGAATGTTGCGCGCACGTTGACTAAATCTGTGTGTGTGTGGCTTCGTCCTTTGAGAGGTATGCAAAAACTTCTTATCATGAGTAAGTATCGTTCATCATTGACAGTAACGTTATGCTCATCATCATTTTTGAAGACATATGCAACAATAACTCCGCCAGCATATAAAGCGCATAAAACAGTAATTTTCTGTAGATATAATAGTATTTTGACAAAAGCATGTGGATTATTTTCACTTCAAATGCGACAAATTTGATTATTTACGTAACATTCAGCCAAAAATGAGCTTCATCGCTGAACAAAATTTTGTATGGAAAATCAAGATCAATATCAATTTATGCTTTAGCCCATTGGCCGAATTGGTGGCGCATACAATGGTCGTTTGGATTTAATTCCTGTACAAGTTGAAGATTCTTAAATCTAAAAATCGTAAAATCTTCGACACAATGGATGGAAACAACACCATTTGCTGAGAATGGGGACGAATTGATTCATGTGGGTCTTCTTCAATGCTTTGCTTTACAGCGAGTACAGCTTGTACAGTGCGCACTGTTCGGCGTATTACGGTTTGCGCAGTAATGATTCCTGTGTTAAGCACCGGTATCTCATATATGGTATGCGCATTATTATTAACAGTACACGTGGTGTGAAAAAGATAAATATTTATTCGCATTATCCGCTCTCACGGTCGATTATGATTACCATAAAATTGACGAAGTGCACTATAAGTTTGACGAACAAAACCGTTAAAAATTTCAATAATTTGCAGCGTTGCTATGGTGAAATCTGTTGTCAAATAAAGCAGTGTTGCAACACTTAAAATTGTGAACATCTAAAAAAACAGCCTTTACATACCGTGACTGTCGTTTTCAATATTAAAATTGATTACTTTAATGAAATTTTCTTTATTTTCGTCAATTGAAACACAATGAATAGTTTGCCACAATTTTCGCAAGCAAAAGTTCTGACAAATCAGTTGACATCATTTTAAATCTAACTGAAGTACCTACAGTTAATAAATAAAGTCACTTTTTGAATATACTTCCATCGATTTTTTGAATATGTGACAAAAAAAAAATATATACGGAACCACTGATTTAGAGTGAGTATAGCAAAAAGTTGTATTATTCTCTTTCCTTACACATTGTAGAATGAATGTATAGTTCCTTAAATTTGAATACACATTCATATACATATTGGGGTGCGAAATGTGAATGCATTCTAGCACACTAGCGCACTCACTTCATTCCATTAATTTTTACTATACTTTTATTTTTTCGTGTGTTTGTGTGTAAACGAACAATATGCAGAGAAATAATTTAGAGCAGAGACCTACATGAATTCATTAATGCATCATTCCTCTTCATATGTTTCTATGTATTAGAGATCTGCATGAATGTTTTCAAAACGGCATATGATGTGAATTCTATCAAATCTCTAGTCTCTATTTTAGGGTGAGTATAGTAGAAAATTGTAGCCGGCTCGGAGTAAGTAGAACTCGGTGTTCTGGGGAACTCACAGAGAACTTGACTTATGATCTAAAACAAACACAAAATTCAGTGTTGCTTTTAGAAATCATAACTTGAGTTTTTTGCAAGTTCTGCATTGATCACTCAGAAAAAGTGTTGGTTAACTTGGCATTTTTTAGGTAATTTTCGTCCCCCTATATACCAATGGCCTAAGAAAATAAACAAACAAAATAAGTAAATTTGATATTGTAAAATTTTTGTTAAAATTTTAATAAAATATGTAGCAAGGAACAAAATGGGCGCGAAAAAATTATGTGCATATACTGCAAATGTTTTTAAATCATCTATTATTCACAAAATTTCATTAAAACTCATTTTCTCACAATTAACCACAACGTTCAATTTTTATGTAATGTATAACCAAACAAAAAACAGCTGTTAAGAAGCTCGATTAGACAAGTTCATTAAGCTATGTCTATACCCCTCAAACAAGCCCAAAACATAAGCCAATTCAATATTGTAATATTTCTGTGTGCTCAACCACAGGACCGTTGGGGATGTGTGAAGAGTATTAGAGGGAGAGATAGTCAAAGATAAATTCCTTCTGGTTTTTATAGCTTTCTGTAAATTTCAGTAAAGTGCAATACTACTAGTATTGGGTTGCTCATGAGTGAGTGAACAAAAATGAGTTACTCACTAAACTGAGCAATTGAACATGTTCCTTCAATATTGTTCTTTTTTGTTCACTTGTTCTTTATTCACTTGTTCTCTTTAACTCACTTGTTCATTTTGACTCAGCTGTGCTTTCTTACTCATTTGTTCTTTTGAGCCCAGTTGTTCTTTCTTACTCACTTGTTCTCTTTGGCTCATTTGTTCTTTTTTTGTCAGTTATTCTTTTTTACTCATTGGTTTTTTTGTTGTCTCTTGTTCTTTTTTACTCATTTTTCTCTTCGTTCAGTTGTTCCTTTTGCTCACTTTTACATGTAGTTTTCTTTTCTTGGTGTTTTGGTTCTTTTTATTTTAAGCACATAGCATGAGCAACTGAAAAGTATTTATCAAATCACAACAGAGACCAGAATGAATATATGGCAACATATGAGTAGGAATGATGCATTCAGAATGGAATATGAATGTATTCACGCAGGTCACTAGTTCGTAAGTGAGGAAGTAACCAGGTTGATGCACTTCAAAAAAAAAAAAAAAAAAAAAAAAGAACGGGTGAACATATTCACCAAAGTGAGCAGTGTTTACCCACCACTAAATATTACACACATTGAAATGGAAAACGTGAATGCATTCTTGCAGACCTCTAATAAGTACATACTTATATGTGCATTCCACTAAGTCGTCGGTTTTGGCTTCCTTATTATTGAATTGGGGGATTTACTTATGATAAATTTGGGCACTAACGCAAACAATAAAATAATCGATTATTGCCAACAATAACACAATTGATATTGATTGAATATATAATTTACTTAAGTTTTGTAACATAATTGAAATCCCTATCCTGTTCCGCATCAGTTCTGTATCTGATTATCGGTCGACTGAACAAACAACGATAGACAATTACAAATTAGCAAAAAAATGACAAGAACAATTGATATCGATGATGAGTTCGGTCTCCACAAAGTTTATACACACTTTACTTATTTGGAATCGCTTTTTGCTACTTCTTCTGAATAACATGACTAAAAAAAATAATTTCAGTAAAGTAAAAACTGTAAGGCATAGAAATAAATGGATGCACATATGTATGTATATATTACAGACGTGCACGAATCAATTCATGTGCCGTTTCGAATGCATTCATTTGTAGGAAATTACACGTTATTTGTGGGTATATATAAAAGTTACGGATGCTCATCTTCTTCACAAGTGTTGTGAAATGAATTATAAATACCAACAATGAATTGACGGAAAATAAATTAAAAATAAGAGAGAGGAAAAAAATACATGTATTATTGCAAATGTGTTGTATGTAAAAATTATCTTACTCAATTGACTCTTTTTTCTTATTTTTTGTTTTAGTTTATACAGCTGGCATATACCGGTATTTTTTCTCTTATGAAATTTTCAAAATCTGTTCGGAATATCAAATAAATACATACGTATGTATATGTATTTAGATAGACATATAGCTAACTATAAGTACGTATAAAAGAAAAGCCGCAAAACCATTTTAACTTGAACTTAAAATAAATAAATACTCGGCAACTCGCAAAGGGGAATATTTTTATTAAAAAAAACACACTGTACTCAAAATCCGACACGAATACCACATCAGTTAAAAAAGCACAATAACTCAAATTAACATAACATAAACCAGACCGGAAGGTATCATCGACTAAGCCGAAGCTGTAATACTCTTCATACTTCGTATTTGTATGGTTTTTCTAATAGGAACAAGAATTTGAATTTTGACTTGTATGAAAGAAGTGCAATCCAGTCATCCTAGAATCATAAAATTTATATGATTGGTGAATATGGCTCAGGTACTACTAGTGTCAAATCTTCAGAACTTAAGAACATGAATTTGAATTTGAGTTTGTATGGGATTTACCCCTCATAGAGTCCGATTCGGCTGATTCCACCAAATGTTTAGCGTATGTTAAAAAGCAATTTTTTAATATATTTTAACTTGTTTACTTATTATATATATAAAAATGAACGCAAAAAATAATATGACGGCACAAAACTCCGACACCGTTTGACCGATCACCATGAAATTTGGTACCAATATGTATTTTTTTGTCTAGAGAAGGTTTTTATGCTCTTCTTTTTGTTATAATTCACCTCTAGACGGCGCTGTAGATTTCATCTTCTTCACCGTTGAAAGAATGAAATACTTATACTATGTCTAATTCTTACAAGAAAAGTTTTGATTAACACGTTTTCATATTGTGAATTTACTAGACAAGAGCAATGACTTTAAAAATCACACACTACTATCACGTCGGGGAACGCTAGTATACTCATATAATGCTTATCAAAATTATACGACACCAAACAAAATTTTTTTTTTGTTTTGACAAATCTATATCATTTTTAATAGGTTTATTAAATTCTGTTCAATTATAAAAAAATTCTTTCGTAACTAACTAACATAACAAATTTTTTCCACTTCAAGTACATCTAAAGACCATATCAAATATTATACATTTTGGATACATGAGTACTTAAAAGCATTTTGTTAAATTTCCATTCGGTAAAATGTTGAAGTCATTAATTTTTGTATGGGAACTGTAGCTCTGCTTATAGCATGCTATCCTTATAATCTTTCTAAAATCTTTTTCGGTGGGGGAAAAAGTACTGCGCTTATGCCAGGCTCGTTGTGAAGAATGCCTTTAATTCCGCAGATTGGAGCTTCATAATAAATGCGCTATCTACGTTGGAGATACTTTTCTACCCGAATCTTACTTTAGTGAAAAAACACTAGAAATCAAGAAGATGGCACCATGTCATACGATATATGCGGAGGTGTCCCACAGAATTCCGTATTGGGCCCAAGACTGTGAATTATGGCATTCTGTGGATAATTAAACCCAATAGAGTGAAAATAGTTGGGTATGTGAATGACATTGCAATTGTCTTGGTAGCAAAGATACGAAGTGAAGTCGCATCTAAAATGCCTTAGGCAGAACCACCTTTGCTGGAAGAACATAATATCAAGATGTGTCTAATGAACTTCAGGAAAATGGTATAATCATCAGCAAATAACTGGGTGGAATTCTGGACCATCGGCTGTGTTTTAAGTACTCAGCTAAAATGGCAACTGTCGATACACAAAATTTGGGGGACCCAGACTGCAAACACGGGTTCTACTAGCTTTGGCTAGTAAATCTACACTGCTTTATGCACCTCCGATCTAGGGAGGGGCATTAGCAACCAAGAGTGTTCACAGGCTTGCTAACCTGAGGATCTGTAGAGCTTATCGGACAGTTGCAGATTGGTGTATTCCTCCCTATAAAGAAGTCGTTCCCAACCAGTGGTCCGGGAACCACCAATGATCCACAAGAGCTAAAATATGGTCCGCAGAAAATTCCAAACTTTGAATAAACTCGAGCTCGTTTTTGTCCGTTTTTTAGATAAGGACAACATAACTGAATATTTTCAGAAATATGGGAAAATATAGTCGGTTTTTATACTTGTGGCGCTCTACTGATGTTTCGATCACGTTCCGGTCTAGCGACGTTAATCAAACGGTAAAATCGGTCAACACTACCAACGCATTTTATCCTGCATTGTCAGGCGTTAGCTTCCAAAACTATTCGTAAATGCCTCAATAATACATTGCAATTAGCCATAAAAGTACAATAGTAAATGTTGTACACTAAAATATAATTCTTTTTACATCATTGAGATTATAAAAACTCAAGAATGTGGTTTAGTTTTTTTTATGTGAGAAAAAAAATAAATGACTTGTTGGAGCAGTTTTCTGATCTAACATCTCAGATGCTTTTGGATTATCTTGTGGATGTTTTCACACTATTAAATAAAATGAACATACTACGCATGGCTCGGGAAACAGACACTAAATATAAATATCTGTAGAACATATATTTATCTTTGAAGATAAATTTCGTGCATTTATTTGCAAACTTCAATTATGGATTACTCACGTTGGTGAGGACAATTATAGGGCGTTCAATGACGACAAAAAGTATGATACGTTTAAGGAAAGCATACAAGAAAACATCAAATGCCATTTGCAAATATTGGTTGAAGAAGTTCAATCGTTACTTCTCAGAATATAGTAGTACAGAAGCTGAAGTTGAATAAAAACTGATACGCAACCTTTATGGCACTAATGCTAGAGAAATTGCAGAAGACATGCAAGAAGAACTTTTTGAATTACAATACAAAATGATACAAATTGTAAGGACGTTCTTGAATCTGTTTCTATGGAAGAGTTTAAGTGTCAAAAGCAATTTCAAACATTCGAGATAACGCACAGTGCTATGCTTTTCTTCACAACTTATTTATGCGAACAATAATTTTCTGCGTTTTAATAATTAAAAACAAGTCCACAATCGAATGAAAATAATTGAAGATATGCGGGTAGCTTTGATTAAAAATGTTACTTTAAGAATTCAAGAACTTGTATAGAAGATGCAAGCTCAAAAATCTCATTGATGCAAACTGAATTATCTACAAAAAATTAAATGTTTTAAATTTTTACACTATTAATAAATGCTTCTTTAGAATATTACGATTTATCATGTTAATTAAACGTTTCGATTAAAGATTAATTTTTTAGATTGATACAGTTTTAACCTTGTGGTCCCCGCTAAAAATAATGAAATTTAAATGGTCCCTGATCAAAAAAAGTTTGGGAACCACTGAAATAAAGAAAAGATTTGGTGCTACCGTTGCGAATTAAAGAGAATTGATGCGATAAGGGGTTTTTAGTCGATCGGCCGACATTTGTTTTTGACACATCGAATCAAACATAACTTGTGGTACGGGCCATAAGTATCTTTTGAACATCTTCACATAACAAAAAAAAAAAAAAAATACATATGTACTGATTTTAAAAAAAAACTGTTAAGCCGAATATAAAAGTAAGACGTGAATACAAATTAAATTTTTGTTATTTTGATTAGATTAAAGAATGATAAAAAATTAAAATAAAATCTTATCATTTGACACAAACTAAGTAATAGAAACCAATACGTATAGTCTTTGTCCTATTACATTCGAAAAAAAGAAAACCAATTAAGAGAAATTATATAAAAATTAGAAAGGTTATTTATTTTCTGCTATGCCGAAGCTTTAACACTCTTTAGGTATCCCCTTGAAAACTTTTTTGCCTACACTCCTACCATTGATTGATTTTCGCTTGTCTTATGTTTATGTCTACATACTGCGTTTCAATATTGAAGCCGAAATATTTGTAAGTGAGCTTGTGATCTAGTAATCCTAGGATCTTAAAATTTACTTGGTTGGGTCAGACATTTATTCAGTTCGATAACACAAAAAACAAAAAAGTTTTTCTAGTAAGAAAATGAATTTGAATTTTGGAGATCAAATTCGACTAATTCGGACAAATGTACTATGGTAAAAAGTGTAAATTTCAGCTCTCTATGTCAAAAACTGTGGGACTAGTTTGCATACATATAGAGGAATAGGCGGATATAGCTTAATCAACTCATCTTGTCGCGCTCATCAATACATACCTTATGGGGTCTCCGATGTCCCCTTTCTGTGACAAACTTATAATAATACTTACTGGGTGAAGAGAGTGAAAATAATCTAAAGCCTTCGGAAAAATTAATGTTTCGTCGTATGTGGGTTGAACGTGGAGATTTTTATTGTAAATTTTTTCGTTTATTTTCTACTTCAGTTAATATTCAAGTGGTTTTTCGATGACTCTATGACGTAAAATAGTAATCATAACAAAAACACGTGCTTTGTACTTAAGTACTAGAATTGTATGACCTATCATATTTATATTTAGAATTATATACGTATATCTATACTAATAGCCTAAAACATGCATATGTACCACTGAATTCACGTATGTGTGTATTCTCACTTTAGTATGTACTTATGACTAGGTAGTCAAATTTAATGTACTCTATAATCATTTTACTATTACAATGCGTACGCGAGAAGAACAAGCTTTTTATGTACATACACTAAATGATTACTAGTAGTAAACATGCTGCACGCGAATTACTTTTTAACTTTTTTTAAAATAAATTGAATATAAAAGCTCTTCGGAGTACATTAACATCCTTTTTATTGAAACTCTGCCTCAAGACTCATGCTATGGTCACACGATATGTTCAATTGCCATATATTTGCTCATTTTACACTATCGTCACTGAAATTTTAAATAAAAAATTTTTAAAATGAGTTTGACAAATTAACATTTTATTACATTTTTTGTTCTTCACTACACTTAGCACCGTATTGAAGCTCCTTGTAATATACGACATTCTTGGTTTTGTTGTCAGGATATAATTAAATGGCCTCACCTTCGAATTTTCCCATGAAAAGCGTTCCATTGCATATTTTTGATTGGTTAAGGTTTCGAAGAATGATGAAAACCAAGCTAACCTTCAGTTGTAAATTTGGCGGTGGCAAGACAGGCAAATCCCATGAGATCAGACAAATTTATATGAAATTGATGTCAATGTCAACAAAGACGACTTGATTGATTTTGAAATTTGTCCCTGTGCTTTGTATGGAAAATTTTATCCACCAATTTCTTGTCAACAGCGTGGACTTTTAATAGTTATTCTGCTTTCCGGGGCGGAAACAAAAGTAACAAATCAAAATTCATAAAAATCGGTTCAGCCGTTCTTGAGTTATATATCGTGCAACATACACGACTTTCTTTTATATATATATATAAGATTCATAACAATTTTCAAATTCTACTTCATACATAATACATCAAATAGTTGTTTTTTTTTGTTTTAAAATAATATTTACATAATGGACAACAGATTTGAAAACGGATACGTAAAAGTTAAATTAACTTGAAAAATGATAATGAAATAAGAGGAATAGCTGCTTTAAGCATAGGGTCGATGGTACATAACTCGCGGGCGCAGAGGTGGGTTGTTTTAGAATACTAAGCAGTTGTGTGGCACGAATCCTTATATTCGCATTCGAAGACTCGGATCTTAGAAGTGTTCATGGTAATCGAATCAAAAATACGAATTCGAATCCGAGTACGTATCCAAATCCTATAAATCCCAGTACGAAACCGAATGCAAAAATTGTTTAAGAAATAAGGATCGAATTTAATATAGATAAATTAAGCAGTTCTATTTATTTATTTTAAGTGTTTCATGTGATTTAGTACTAACTGAATTATCGAATATGTGACACAAACCAAAACAAACAAAATGATTTTGTGTACATATATATATTTATTTATCTTTTCTTTTGCACTTACTCTGCGTCCCAGAGGAAAACATTCGCTAGTGAGTTCTATGAATGCTAGAGGAGAGGGAGCATTCTATCTTGCTCTAACTAGTTATAAAATTCATAAAGCTTGCATAAACAGTGATTGAAAAAAATATTAATATCTTACAATTGAAACGTAATTACGTTATTATTTTTTAATAATTGCATATTTGAATTAAATCCTTTATCCTTCAATCCTTTACGTAAAAGGAATAATATATATCATATTTCCATAATTTTTATGAGATCAATTTTTTACTAAAGAGAAGCAACTTTGAGGTTTACTTTTATGTGATACTGTACTTGTTATTTTGACAATCACGAAAAGCTTTGATTTCCGTTGCGATTGTTTCAGCAATTTTAAATTGGGTTTTTTTTTTGTTACGACGTTGAGTCTTCAAAACATTTTGGATTCGGATTCGAAAGATTCGTTGGTGGACATTTTGTAGCGGTCACCAACGTACGTTTTATGGTCGGGTGACCAATGAACAATATGCTTCAGCGGTTTGATAATTTTGACATTTTATGCCCTGTTCAGACAGAGCTTAAGCTGTATTTTTTCGGCAGCATATTAAAAAGATGATTAATTTCTATAACAACAACAGGCCAATGACCAAATTTTTGGGTTGCTTTGGTAAAATTGGAATGACTTTTAAAGCTGCTGAAAATTGCAGCAAGTGTGCTATCACCTTGTTGATCAGGGCGCCACGTTTTTGACCAGTGCAGCCAACTTTTAAAGTGATTTTTGTGTCTTCCTCCAAAGAGGAATAAGCACTTAGTGTAAAATCTTTTGTGAACTTTCACTTTTTCAATGATTTCCTCGGTAACCACGTCTGCCAGGACGGTCGCTTCTCATCAAAAACGGATGTTCGCCCACGTTTAAATTCGCTGAAACAATATCTGACAGTGGTCATAGATGGCGACGTGTCCCTATAAATAGCATTCAACTTTGCTTTTATATCCTTGCATTTTTTCCATCTTAAAACAAGCTAATTACTGAACGATTCTGCCCTTTTCCATCTTAACAAAATCACGAAACACGTCTGACTCGGATGGTTGCCAAATCGAAACTAACCTATCAATCAGTCTGAAATTTGTATTAACGTCGTTTGTTAAATGGTAACACTCACTTCACTCAGGAACGTCCTCTATCTTCAAACACGGGTACTTAATGAACCGCCTCGTAAACTTATTTTTTTATTGTTTTATTTAATTAATTAAAATATAATGACATGCAGTTCAGCATATCGTTCAGTGTGACCGATGCTTGAAAGAAATTCACGTTGGCTGTACAGGTGTAGGAGGCGCAGGACTTTATTTTTGATGGTAGATGGTGACATCTCAGAAGAAAGGATGTTGTATGCAATATTCAAGTACTTGGCAGACAAGAGAAATGAATAGAAGCTTGGTAATGAAGGGATCATTAAATTTATTGAACCATCTTTTCATAAAATCAAAAATATTTTTAGCTCTATTAAAAGTTGAGGAAACATAATCGTTAAAACCCAAATTATGGTCAAAAATGACTGCAAGGTCACAGAATGTAGAAAGTCCTACTAATGGGAAATTGTCTATCGGATAACAAAATAAGTGAGGATTCATGCAATGAAGCACAATGAGCTTGCATTTCACATAGTTTAGCAGTAAAAGATTTTTCGGAATAGGAGGGGTACCTCACATACAAACCTCCTACTCAAATGGATGTTCTTATTAGTTTTTTGTTTTTTGTGCAATAATCTACAATAGAAATTTAGACACAATAAATTTCTGAACCATATTCATCACCCATATAAATTTCAAGATTCATTTGACAATTTTTAATTTTTCACTCTAAATTTTGACCCAGCGTCGACAATTGGATTTAGTATATTTAGTGTTTAATTGTCTTTACAAATACA
>JBANCV010001005.1:0-19099 GCA_037040105.1 Amiota albilabris | reverse complement strand
ATATAACTTCTCTTGGTAAATGACGGATTATTCTTTAAGGAAACTAGTTACTTTCCTGGGAGGGCGAAGACACCAAAAGGCGCTTTTTGAACTAAACAAAAAAAAAAAAAAAAAAAAAAAAAAAAAATATTAATTTAATTAGGTATATATTTCTAAAAATTGATAGAGGTTTAGAGTTTCTAAAGCATGCCGCGTTTACTTGATTGCCTCTAAATCGTCCGATACCATAATAGAAATTGGTAGGACAGATTTGTGAAGTTGCGCGACATTGCTCAATGTCGCAAGTGTGTGACGGTGGGGGTGCGGCGTGAGTCTGGAACTAAGCGAAGGGGCGCCTATGAACTATTGGCCTAGGCCACTCGCAGTGTTTTATTTGCTTGGAAATGTCTATACTGAGTTCCATTGTTAATATATGTACAATATCACGGATTAATAAATTATAATTTTTAGTTTTGCTTTATATACATCAAGTTTGTTTCAGGAATGAATTGAAATTTGTACACAGAATCTCGATTTTACGTATGAAGTATAATATTTTTCTTTCTTCCATTACTTAGTTTATTTTTCTGACTTAATATACGCGTACATTAATTTGTTTTAATATTCCATCTTTACTACTGAGAACTGTGGTTCGATTCGATATTCTTCGCAAGACAATGTTTTCTTTAATCTTCAATGTATTTCATTGATTGTCTATTAAATTGTATAAAGAAATTAGAAGATTCTTCTTAGTTTTTCTTATTTTTATACATGTAATATGTATGTATAATATCTATGTATATTTAAATAAGTTTCAATGATTCATGAACCGCCGTAGGGTGAAGATTCTATGCTGCTGCATAGTCCAACTTGGATGATTTAGAAATAAATCAATTCTTGTCTTATTAGCAATACGTATTGTGAGCGTGTGAGCGTGTGAGCGCGTGAGCGTGTGTATTTTTCGTATTTTCAGTTCATTTTACAGACATTTAATGTTCATCAACATCAACACAATATTCCATTAATACCATTAAATTGTTGATGGGCTCAATAAAACTTCTTGTTTAATGCTATTAAAATGTTTAAAGTAAAATAAAAAAAAAAAAAGAAAAAAAGGAAAAAAGAAAAAAAAAAATTGAAAATGAAAATGAAAATAAAAATATTGAAAGTTTTGTGAGTTGAATTTGGTTTTGGTTTTCATTTTCATTTTCTTTTAGTTTATTGTATATTTTGTTTTTCTCTTAAATTTTTATTGTTGTTGCTGTTGATGCTGATGATGATGAAGCTGCTGTAAAGAATTTTTATATTTTGTTTGGTGGGCATGGGTCTCACCTAAATTCACCCCAAAAGAGTGAATGAATGAATGAGTGCTAAGTTGTGTGGGTTGGTTTCAAAGAGGCGTTTAACTTTCGCTTGGCTTCATTGCGTGGACTTTGCTTATTTCTCATGTTGATCAACATCAACTTGGTTTTTTAGCCAACTTTTTTTGTGTGTTGCCTCCGGTCGTTTGCCAATTTGGTTTGTTCATTCATAAGCATACTTCTGCTCTCCATTCCTTACTTGATGTGCTCACCCTTGTCCCTTGTCCCTTATTGCTTTTGTTTCTTGCACTCATTGCCTAGAGTCATTTGGTTAAAAATTTACTTTGCTTGGCTTTGCTTGGCTTGCTTTGAGTTCGCTTGGCTTGGCTTGGCTTGGTTTGGCCTGACAGAGCTTTGTTTTGTTTTGTTTTGTTTGGTTGCAGTCACCGCCATGGAACACGAAGTCAATTTGTTTGCTTTTATTAATGCTCAACTTAAATTTATCTTGTATCTGCTTGCAGCAACGTGACGCATATCTAATAGCCAGAAAGTAGTATTTTCAATGCTATGACCGTCGTCCATAGCTTGCAAAAGATACATTTACATACAAATTAAATATGAAAGCAACGGCAGAATTTGTCGCAAAATAATATGGAAAAAAAATGGAAAAGAGCACAATACGGTCTCACCAAATCTAACATACACTTTATACACTACCTAAACCTGATATAAATTTTATACACATCATAATAAAGTTTTTTTTTTTCTGTATAAAGTCAAACTTATGTACATATGTATGTTTGCTTAGCCTTCATTCTATACTTTCAATTCTAAAATTCCATTGAATTTGTACATATTAATAAGAATAGAATTCCGATGATTCATCATCAACCATTTGTGGTTCAAAAAATCCATGTACCCCACCAAAACTTCCATTGAAACTGTGGAAATGAAGAAGAGACAGAAAGCGGAGAGACCATGAGCCTAACTAAAGACACCCTTACTCCAAGCCTCCAATGTCCCTTTCTTTAAGGCATTGTAATAGGCCTATCTATTCTCCTATTTCAACTCTAAAGACTTGATGATCAATCTGTGGTAAATCTGTGGTAAATTTCAGTTGTGCAAAAAGATGGCTTGTACTAGAAATGATCTAACCTCTAAAGTTGGGGGATTCCTTTTTTAGAAAAATAATCAATTGCTTGAACATTTCAAAGTTGACACTAAAATGATAATAGAACATTATTTACTAATATGGTGAAGTGTATGTATTAAACTGAAAACTTGAATTCTAATAAGCAAAGAGAAAAAATATACATATCATATGATGACCATGATGATGATGATTATGATGATGATGATAATGAAGTGAGTGTGTGCCGAAAAGTGCAATAGCGGAAGCTAAAATGGTCAAGAAGTTACGCTTTACTTTTACTTCTTTATTCCTTCTCATCATTTTTTTTTTTATTTTTTTATGTTTAACTTTATTTACTTTTACAAGTTTGAAAGTTTTTCATTTTTATTTTGTTTTTGAGAAAACAACAAAAAACAAAAAAAAAACATTGAAATGGAAATCAAATGGAGAAAATATCTGAAAACTAATTTACATAAATCACACCTGTTCACGAAGACTCAATTTTCCCACTTTTCCATTCCATTTTCCTTCTTATATATTTTTTTTTTTTTTTGGCATCTTTCGCCTGTCGTTTCCGTTTCCGCTACTGTTTTCGTTTTGTTGCTTCTTTTTCATCATCATCATCATCATCATCATCATCATCATCATCATCAGCATTTCTGTATTTATAGTATTGTCGTCTCATTTTCCCTTTTATTTTTTGTTTTATGCTTTTAGTATTGTCCATTTTATAAGCATTTTATGTATATTTTATTTTAAAAACAAAATAAACAGTAGGAGTGACCAACATCATCATCATCAGCAAAGCATCACCATCACCATCAGTGGAATGGATGGTGAAACAAAGCTAAGGATAAGAGTGTGGGAAAACAATGAAGAGGGGAGGGATCAAGTTTTAGAGTATTAGTGGAAACATACATAAATAAATACAATATAATATTTCCATCTTAAGCACCTTTACACGAGTATTGAAAATTGAAAAGAAAACTTTTTCCCCTAAGTTTTGTTTTTGAATTAAAATTATGAATTGAAATGAAATAGGAATGAAATAGGAATGAAAATCATAAATACATATTTGAATATTTGCATATGTTAAAGATAATAATGGCACAGAATTTGATAATTTGAAATTCATTTGTTGCCTTATTTTCTATTTTTTTATTTACAAAATTCAGATTATGACACTGAATTGTTGTCAGGCCTTTCCACAGTGAGCTGAATTCTGAGTGAGAAGAACTCTGAGTTCTGATGACAACAACAATTATTGTAGTGCTTAGAACTCTGTGTTTTGGTTGAGTTCTGCATGAACTCTGTATGAACTCAGTTGTAAGCTGGTCACTCTATAGTAGTGTTGGAAAACTGTTGTCATTGTTAACAACTTTTTGGCCTTGTTGCCAACTTCTATGTGAGAAAACAGGTGACAAATAGAATAGGCAAATTTGAAATTGTACAATTTTTTTCAAATTTTTACAAAATATTTAAAATATATATCAAGGGAGCTGAAAGCATTACAATATGTGCGTATATGATATGCAAATCATCATTTTCTTTAAATCATCTAATTTCCATTTCAATTTCTTGACTATAAGACTAGAAGAAGAAATAACCCTATTTACTTGAAAGGACTTCATGAGAGCCATTACCATTGACATTACATAGATGATACTGGCTATCTATCAAATAGATTCAAAATTTTTCTTTTGTTTTTTTTGTTGAATATGGAATTTTTGAAATCGAAATAATGGAATACGTTTTGCAAAAATATATTTCTTTATTATTCAATAATGTATTGTATACACCTTGTAGACACCTTTATTTGAAACTACTTTAAAAATTTAGTCAGGCATTGTATCGTAAAGAGACTTCAGTTCAGAAGATTTAATCATAGGTCACTCCAGGCGTTATTAATGGCATTTGTTAACGTTTTGAAATCTTGAAATTGTTTGCCAGATTGATAGACTTTACGGACAAGCCATCGCCATACGTTTTAGATAATATGGAGGTGAGAAGAGTACGAAGGCCACCCATTAAGGAAACATTGTAGTTGTTAGCCAACTTCTTTACCATTCGGGCGGTATGTCTTGATGGCATTATCATGTTGAAATAACCAAGGTAATGACCCATTTTGGAGCAGCACTCTGTAGCGTGTGGCATTCATTTTGGATAAAACGACCATGATGACCGATCAAATAGTGTCTTTCCTTTCTTATATCATGGAAGTAGTAATTAAAATCAGAACAAGAAACGATTCAATGCCACTCGCTATCCCATTTGTCATATGCTTAAGAGCAAAGGTTTTTTTCATTAGTAAGATTATTGTCTACATATGTATCTGGGGAAGTGAAGAACTTATCTTTAGACAGTTGCATAAATGGCTTATGTTTATGTAAAATATTGTTCTTATCATTTAAATTTTTAGATGATTGTGAAATCCAAGATTGCAAATAGTACAAAACCAGATGAGATCAAATATGGAACTTGAACATAATTTGAATCGATTTTTTCTAATGACGTTAACTATCAGATGCATGATTCTTTGCGCTTCAAAAATGACGTCAAAGAGATAGCAACCACGTACTACTATGTATTGTGTTTTCATTATACTTATGTATTCTATCTGAATGGTATGGTTGGTATGGCATGGTATGGTACGGTATAAAATGGAATGAAGAACAAGTCGCGAACAAAAAACGCGATAAGAAGTAACTTTGACCTTTGACTATATTGACTGAATACTGACGCCATAAAACTAGTTACTTTAAGTTAACTAACAACGCCTTAGCACGCATATATACCTACCTACTTATATATACCTCTAAGTATAAACTGTTATTCTACTTATATTTTGCAAGGGTTTCTTTTACTTATTTCTGTATATGTTTTTATTTTTCTTTTTGATCCCATCATATTAAATATTCATTGATTTTTCTCTTTTCTTTGTTGTCATCATTGTTATTCAAATATTGATTTAATTTTTCTTTTGAGATTCAGAGAATTTAACTTCACTTAACTTTTATATCATATTTACAATATTTTATATTTGTTATCTATCTTTTTTATATGATACATAACTATAGAAGTATGTATATTATATATAACATGTACTATGTGCGTCGGAGAACCCTTAAGTATTACTTGATGGAGACTTAAGTTTAAATTGACTTGATTAGTGTTCAATGGTGAATGCTTCCTTCCATTCGGTCGATCGGACGTTTGTCTTTGTCACTCATTATTGAGTACTAGAATTTTTATGTAGAGGACTTTTGGTTTTGCTTCTTTGTTATGAACTGAACATGTCATCGAACATATTATAAAGCCAATTTTTAACTTTCTATATTGTTAGAAAGGAAACTTTCTATTCGACAAACTGTTTTAATGCTCAATTCAAAAGCATAAGTTTTTTCTAGCACAACTGCTCCCCATTTTATATGATTTTTCGCTTTGAGCACTACTACTACTATTATAATAAATCTATTTTTCGTCACTAGCAACAATCCTATGCAAACTTTTCCATTGAACTACAATATTCTTAGTTGAACCAATATTTTCCACGCAATTATTGTAGTATGTAGTATGAATTGGATTAGTAATATATTTCTATTCAGGTAGAATTAGTAGACACATAAAAAAGCAGAGATGCTCCGTAGACCACTCACTTGAACTCTTCGTCATGGTGCGGTGGTTGACTTAACAAATACTCGTATACTTGCACGAGTATATATTATTTCCCTGATTAAACTATGCTGAACATGCAACGAGGTGTACGACGTAGCTGATTGTGTTAATAACTTCTATGAAAACAAATTCTAAATATCATTTCTTATATTTAGTTAGAATTGGGCACATACAGAACAGGTGCTGGATTATCGCTCAAGTCATGTGAATAGAGAGATGCAAATGCCTACTACTGGTTCCTACCAGAGTCTTGGTATATTTATATTTAGTCTGCTTAAACAGATGACTTTACTTATATAAGTATGTAAGTGATATATTGGTTTACCTGATGATTTTGCTTTCTCAGCAAACAAAATTCGGGTGTATGAATTTTTGTAACTCTTCTTCTCCTAAACGACTGGACTGATATTGATGAAATTTTGTGTGTTCTACTTATGTTGTCACCTAGACGGGTCTTAGCAACAGTTGTATCCTTTAGGTGGACCTGTTGTCGAGATCTAGGCAGTTTATACCAATTTTTTAAAAAAATATTTTTTTATATAGCGCAAAATATATTTAACCAATTTTAAAATAACAAACGAATGCTAATGAATCGAGTTGCATACTGTATGAATCAAATCTTCCACATAAAGCTTAAAGACTTGTTTTCAAATCAATCAAGTTTTCCTTGTCCATCGAAAGCAACATGCACATCTCTCGGTTTACGGACCATAATAATGCATTGCAACTCGTGCCGGGACTGGTAGTATGATATATGTGTGTGTCTCTTTTCTTTTATTAAACAAGAAATCTTATTTTACTTATATTCTACATCCATCATATTGTAATAGGAGCTTCATCAGAGCAATGGTTCTCATAATACATCATAGAGATAATATACATAAATCAATTTGTGATTAAAAATAGAAAGGATTTTTAATTATAAATGTCCTATATTTATCTTACTTATTCTCTTTTGTGTGCATGTGCGTGTGCATGTGCTTATGCGTTTGTGTGTGGATATCACTTTAGTACTATTATATTAAATTCAATTGATAAAGGAGAAAAACTTAAACTTTGGGGCACTTGTGGCTTTTAATAGAATGAAAATTGATGATTTTAGTTTCTATTATTTAATTTAATTTGTTTTTACTTAGTATATATATATTTTACATGCATATAAGGAAATGCACACAAACACCTTATTTTTGCCAGTTTTGTTCTCTCCTCCTTTTTATTATTGATTTGTTGTTTGCTTTTGTAAAAGCCATAAGAAAACATACTTACATACATATGTATGTACATATCCATATAAACCACTGTAGTAATAGTAGTAGTAGTAGTAGTAGTAGTACGTGTAAAAAGTGTTCAAGTAATGGTGGATGTAAATGAAGAATAGATAAAATGAATTGAGAGAAAAGAAGAAAGCAAAAAAAAAAAAACGAAGACGGAGAGTGAGAGTGAGGGAGAGAGAGAGAGAGAGTGTGATAGGTAGAGCGGTGTGACGTAGAAGGAAGGGCCACTGAAAGAATGAACGAACTCCTGTATTTTTTTTTTTTGCTAAACACGTCAACAATGTCATTTGTGTCAATTCATTGACTTCATTGACGATTTGTTGTATCCTTGTTGCGCTTTATGTGGTCACATACAAACACACACACCCATCGATACATATGTCTATAGTATACATTTTTCTTTTTTGCTCTGCTTCCTCCTGTCAGTTGTTCTTATTTGCTTATTGTGTTCTAGTTGCCTATGGTTACTCTGACTGACTGACTGACTGACTGACTGACTGACTGACTGACTGATTACCTGCCTGAGTCATATGATATGGTTGGTTACCTCGCGGTTTGCTTTGAAAATTCTGTAATTTTTATACATTTCAAGTCAAAAAAATTGAAAAAATAATGAAAGAAAGAACTCACGTCTCGCGTGCGTTTTTAGTTAATTAAATTTGTTGCTTTATTTTGTTTCTTTTATTATTATTATTATTATTATGATTATCGTTGTTTTTTTTTAAATTTTTTTCCTTATTCATGTGCTTCATTCATTTACTTTACCATTGGCAAAGCGAGCGAAATATGATGGAAAAATATTGAAAAAGAAAGAAAAAATGAAAGAAAAATTAAAAAGTTAAAAAGGAAAAGAAGCTGTACAATTTCCCTTGGGCTTCCTTTATTGACTTTGAATACACAATAAGGACTCTTTGCGTTCTGCGAGTGAGTGCCTTTAAAATCAATAGATATTAAAATTTTACCTGCAGTTTTGACTTTGACTTCTGTCATTGAATTGAGATGTTTACCGCCTGCAGCTTGATTATGTTTGGCTAAAATTTCCAATAAAGTTTTCTCTTTGATTCATTGGCTTTGACTCTGACATTACCAGCAGTCGATGTATGTATTGACTATTGACATTGGCTTTGACTGTGTTTGACATGCATTCATCAGCAGCTTAATTTAATTTATTATAAGTAAGTTGATATACGTATAATTTCATATTGACCTTATTTAATATTGTATGAATTGCCATTCATATTTTATTTTTGTTTTCAGTCTACTTAATCTACTTATAAAAAAAAAATGTAGTAATGTTGATTTCTTGAAGTTTCAATTTTGCAGAGCATATTTTCCATAATCTATATATATAAAAATACAAGCAAATAATAGTTTGGCGGTGCTAAACTCCGAAATCATTTGACCGATCATCATGAAATGTGGTAAATATATGTATTTTTTTATTGAAAAAGTTTTTATGCTCACCACTAGATGGCGTTGCATATTTCATCTTGAAGACCCCTAAACTATTTCTAATGGAAGAAAAATTTTGACTGACATCTTACTAGACAAGAAGAATAGATATAAAAATCACGCACTAACATAACATCGAGGGAATAACAATGCTCGCTTGGCAATGCTAGTCCAGTATAAAGTTGCTTAATGTTTTCCCAACAATATAAAGTATTGCTGACGACTCTGTGGAATTAGAAGGAACCAATCTTCTATGAGTTGCTTTCAAAGAATAATATGTTTATTTTCAATGTTCATTGTAATTATGTGATGCAGTTACAAATAGTCGCGAGATCCATCACAAATTGGGTTGTATGTTGGTTGTCCCAGTCACAGGACCTGCTCTTTTTGACCTCCATTCATCAACATCTGCATTGAAAGACGCACAGTATCCTGACAAATTTTTCACAAAAAAGGATTGGAAATTTTCTGAATAATTTACTTAAAATATGCAAAAAAGTCATCGATAGTCATTGTTTAATATTCACAAATACTTTTTTTTTTCCTTTGTCGTTAACAATCGCCTATCTGTGTTCACTTCTGAAGAGTTTCACAACATTGTGGCTTTTCATTTTTCTCTTTTACTCCTTTAAGTCTCTTCTCGTTTTCATTGCATTTTCAAGTTGTTTTTGTTGGTTTCCAACAATAAATGATAAAAGGAAAAATCGTGGTGGGCGATATTGAAACTGATACGAAAACTGATGATGATGATGATGATGATGTTGTTGTCATTGTTGATAATATTGTTTTGCTATACAGATACATTACCCTATGGGTGGTCCAATTTCTCAATCTATTGAGATTGGGATTGGGATTGAGATTGAGATTTTGTTGTCATGTTGCTTATGTTGATTTGATGTTTTTCCATCGCTCTAAATTTAAGTGGATTAATGGCATACTAGGAGAATGAAATAGACAAGATCAAGATGATGTTGATGTTGATGTTGATGACAAGAACACAACGGGTGTGTTTTTTTTTTTTTTTTTTTCTCTGTTATAACTCTTGCTGTGTTATATATCTTGTCCTACATACATATCTGGCATCAATGAGTATGAGTGTATTCTGTTCTCAGAATGTCGTTTCAAATTTTGTTGTTGTCTTTGTTGGTACTATTGTCACATGCGGTGTATCTACTGTATATTTTTGACGTTGATTGTTGATGTTTGCATTTAGGTATTATTATTTTGTTGTTATTCTCTAGTCACTGTTGTTTTATTGCTCAATTGACAGCGGTCGTGATTGATGTCAATAGACACACAAATAAACATAGGTACGTAGCTAAGTATATACACTTAGATACAGAACATAGACAGACACACGCACAGCTTGATGTTGCACAATAAAAATTCTGATTTTGATAAATTAGTAAAGCTCGTGATGATAATGATAACGACGATGACTATGACTATGACGATGATGATGATGATGATGATGATGATGGCAAAAGAAAAGAAAAATATGTGTAATGGTTTAATTAAAATGTTTTGATTTTTATATTTGTTTCAGTTCAGGTTTTTAGTTGTTTTTATTGTTCAAATATATCGCGTGCCATTTCCAATTGTGACTTATTAAATCTGAAATATTTTTGTATAAAAAATGTGGTTTTTCCCATTTTAATTTCATTGACATTTCCAGCTTTATACACTCATAGTACTTATATAACAAATCAATTTCAATCTAAAATTAATCACTTCATTACGACAACAAATTACTGATTGATTAGTAACAAAAATTATGTGTCTGAATTTTTGTAAAGACAAACCACATACACAATGTTTGATTAGCAAATAACAAAACTAATGATTCAAGTTATGTTTTTATCCCCTTCAATATCCCTAAATATCCCCTATCCCATTCAAGTACCATCCATTATCATACTATGTGCATATGTGGTTCCTTCACAACTTGATATCTGAAATCTTGTTCAGCCAGATTACACTTGACTGTAATCTAACAAGACTAATGCTTTGCACAGTAATATTTACAGATGAGATAAACAATTTCCTTAATATTTTGTATACAGTCTGATGTAAATGGGCGAAAAACCCAATTAAACATGATAAGAATTCATTGTCTCGGATCTAAAAAGAGCGAAAACTGAACTACACATTTTTTTTCATTGTTTTTTTTTTTTTTTTTTTTTTTTCATTTTTATACTCTTTACGGGACTGAATAGTATTATAATTTTTTCCTGAAGTTTGTATTTGCGATGAGACGCTTTGCTTTCGCCATGCCTTTGAACTAGTCTCTCAGTTTTTGAGCTAAAGAGCTGAATTTTCGTACATATGTTTATTTTTACACGGGACAAATAGTTTGTCGGAACGTGCCGAATCGGTCAACTGGGAGGGGTACCCCCCCAACAACACCAAGGTCAAATTAATGTGACATTTTTATTTATAGTTCTATCGAACTGAAATTAAAACATTATGAGTTTCTTGTCTATATCCACCAACTGTGTAAATTTGTCATAATCCTAAGGCTACCAGGAGAGGTACCTCCCATACAAGCCCCCATTTAAATTAACGTTCTTCTAAGGAAAACTTTTCTGTTCTGTTGTGCTATCAAAATGAAATTTGAAATTTTAAAGTGTTTGACCCATATACATTAGCCACTAAAATTTCAAAACCCTCACACTATCAGCAAGGGTACCTCCCATACAAGCCCTTTACTAAAATTCATGTTCTTATTAGAAAAACTTTATTGTTTTTTATGCTATCACCTTAAAATTCGGGCACAATAAGTTTTTGATTCATATTCATTAATCATGTAAATTTTAAGATCCTTGGATTACTGGATCGTATAGCTCCCATGGGAAAATCTTTTTCAAGGGGCTGCGTGTAGAGTTTTACATTTTCGGCATAGTCGAAGATACCCTTCTTTCTGGTTCATTATTGTCTCTCTCAAATATTAATAGTGTTTTAACTATCAATAAGTGATCAGATCTTTTAGAAAAAAAAACAAAATAATGCATTTCATAGCCATTGTTCAGAAACAGATGATTTTGCGAATTGTACTATTTGTATTGGAAGCGAATAGTTTTATAGCAGTATGCCATAGCAAAGGACAGGGGCCACCACTTACTTCTGTTGATGCTTTTTACATGGAAACGCCAAGTAAAGCGTTTATCCAGTATCAAGCTAAGGTATCGAATTTGATGCCAATATTCGTATATACAGACATATACTTATATATATTATGAGAACTATATTTAAAGTTTCTTCTGTTTTTTTTTTTCCAATTTTTGAACATTTCACTTCTACTATTTATAAGAATTCAAAAAACTAATGGATAGTTTGATATCTTTGATTCAACTTTGATATATCATAAATTGACAACTGAATGAAATGTAATGTCTTATGATCTAATGCTCTCTAATGAGAGACAAAATGACAGATACGCAAAAAGATAAACAGAAAGATAGACAGACAAAAAGACAAGGTAAATAACATCATTGTCATTGTGATGAACTTAAACTCTTTGTAAACATCTAAATCAACATTGGTGGACTCTTTTTTATTCGTTGACACCATTTATTGACGTTAAGTTGCTAAAGGTAGCAAAATGCTCGCTTTCTCTTATTTTGCTACTCAAATCCATCAGCGAAAGGCAACAAGGATAAGTAGATGTAAGGCACAACAACAAGAACAACAACAGCATTAGCAAATGTTGATAAAGTAGCAACACTAACAACAGATACAAGTGGCAACTGTTGCTTGTTCTTAAGCTAAAAGTAAACTTTACTTTTCTTTTCTTTTCTTTTTTATTATGTTCTTTTATTTCATTTCAAATAATTTTTTTTTTTTTTTTTTTTTTGTTAGATTTACTATAGATACATTTGTATTTAGATACAGTTATTATGGTTTAATAAAATGACATTTATTATTTGTTATTTTGAAAATAAAATCTCAAGTACTTAACGCGTATCAGGAATGATTGAATGAGGTTGATTGCGAATGTATGGGAATAGGTGAGGATGGATGAGGATGGAAGGTTAGATGGATGGATTGATAGATGGATCAATGAATAAATCATTGAATAGATGAATGATGGAGAGTATTTTATAATATGATTCAATTCTCTTTAATAAACGATTCAAATGATTTCCATAGTTGTGGTGGTGGTGGTGGTGGTGGTGTTGGTGGTGTTATTTGTTTTGTTGCTGTTCGGTTTCATTGCTAAACATTATTGTATAATTCTTTTTGGGTATAGATACACATCAATTCAATTCAGTTCAGTTCAATTCAATTGAATTCAATTCATTTCAGTTCGGCTCAGTTCAATTCAGTTCTATTCAATTCCATTGAAATCGAATTTGGTCTCCTATAAGGATGTATGTGTATTAAGAGGATTGAAGCATCAGGGAGAAAATCAAGTAGAAAACAGCAGCTGTTACTTGTTGAAATCTTATCCTTATACATATATATTGTACATACAACATAACAGAATATATGTCTGTCTATGTAATAAAGGAAAATATTTTTGTACAGAAAAATCAAGTGATAAAAAGAGCACAAAGCACACACTTCAATTGGCATCAAGTTCAGTTGAATTGTTTTGAATTGTTTGGAATTGTTGAATTCATCTAGCCGCACTCGAAGTTTTGAAGTTTTCATATTGCAAGGAGATTATAGCGATTCTTATAGTTTATAAAAATAATAATAAATAAGTGTTATACGTATTAATATTATGAAGGATTCATGCGAGTCTTCAAATGTCAATGAATGATATGTTATAAAATAAAATGAAAAAATACAAAAGATACAATGTACATCACTGTAAGTGTAAGGAAGAGTGACGACACCAACAGAGAGAGACATGATACATATCTTTTCCTGGCAGCAATTTAAACAACAAATAGTTATAGCCTTCTTACATATATCATTAACGAGTATTGTACATCGTACATATGTATGTTTATAGTAAGAAAAGTATTGTATTATGAGTGATGACAGTTGTTGGTGTCATTGTCACTGTCACTTGTTGGTTGTTTGGTTTCATCATTTCTTTTCTATTCTCTGTTTTTGTCCTTTATCACCGTCAGCATCCTGTCAGCATCATCAGCTTCATCACAACAATCACATAACTTCTTCTAACAACTAAAGTGATGTGTTGAAGTTTTATTTCCTTTTATTTTTAATTCTTTAACCAGAAAGAATAACCTTGTGTCATTGGGAATGTTAATGTGAATGAGAATATGAATGGATGATGATGATTATTATGACTATGACTATGACTATGACTATGTGGTGACGATTTTCATTTTGTTCAAATTAAATTAGTTCATATGCGTATCTATGGCTCTGCGTATCTGTCTGTAGTGTGTTGAAAATCATGTGCATGAAATGAGTTTTAAAATTGAAGCATGAATGAAAATTGCTTTGAGATACACCGCATGTCACTAGCAGAAAGATACTCATACTAGTTTTTCTTGGTATCATGTTTTCTTCTTTCTAAAATCCTAATATATAGGATGACAGAATAAGAATGTGAAGAAGCAGATGAAGTAGGTACAGGATGAGGAGAGATTTTCATCTGGTTTCACTTGGTTTGGTTTAGGTTGAGTTGGTTTAGTTGCCAATGGCCTTTGGCTGACAATGACAAGTTTAAATGGTGTGAAATGAGAATAGAAAGCTTTTATTATTTTAAAAAGGTACACACACATACAGAGAGATAGAGATAGAGAGAGAGAGAGAGAGAGAGAGAGAGAGTGGGAAATGTAATGGAATTGAAAAAATGAAAAGGAAAATGATAACTAAAGGATGCAGAGAATATTAGCAAATGAATGGCTAAGAATGAAAGAAAATAAATTACTTGGAAAATAGAAGAAGAGAGCAATTGACAGTTTTCCATGAGTAGCCAAGGCGACCAACAAAACCAACAAAATCATCCTCATCATCAGCACCAGTCGACCAAATCGATCTCATTCACTTGCATTCTAATCCCCGAGTACAACATTTATTCTGTGTGAC
This sequence comes from Amiota albilabris, assembly GCA_037040105.1. Classification (NCBI taxonomy): domain Eukaryota; kingdom Metazoa; phylum Arthropoda; class Insecta; order Diptera; family Drosophilidae; genus Amiota; species Amiota albilabris. The sequence goes on along the minus strand of JBANCV010001005.1, from coordinate 4,277 downwards.
AAAACCAACAGGACAACATTGTTTCTTAGTTATATAATAAAAATACATACAATTATTTTTTATTAAGGTGCCCCTAAAAGTAGACATTGCACTACTTAATGTAATATTTAAAAAAATAATAATATTTTTCATAAAGTCTTTAAGCTGCTTGTTGTTTCCCTTTCCCTTTTCCTTTTTCATTTTTGTTTGTGTTTTCAACCAACTCTTCTGATTCTTAAGTATTTTTCATGTTCATATCCATGTTAAAGTTGTTGGTGCTGCTGCTGTTGTTGTTGTTGCTGTTGTTGTTGTTGTTGTTGAGTATTTTCACCTGATTAACACATCAACGCAACAGAACAGTTGACTTGGGCTTAACATGGCCTGAAGAGAGAGACCATGGATTGAACTCAAAACCATTCGACCGACCTATACGAAACCTTTTCTCTAATGCAAACCGAACTAAACCATAAAAAAGCAAAGCAAATGAAACCAAACTAAATCAAAATGAAGCAAAGCAGTCTACTCTGTCCTGTCCTGTCCTGTCCTGTCCTGTCCTGACTTGGTTTGCTCTGATATGGCTTGGTTGAGCTTAGCCATGCCTTATATCAGGTTTATTATTAGCAAAAATTGATTTTCCGTTTAGTTCAGCCCAGTTTTATTTTTCTAATGTTCGCTCTTCAGTACTCGGTTCATAAGAATGGAAAAAATACAAAACAAAAAAGGAAATAGGTATAGAAAATGAAGCAGCTAAAAAATAGCAACAAAACAAAAATTCGTACAGAGACAAAGGATGGTGGACGACGTTTGTATGATAAGCTGACTGACTAACTCTGACTAACTGACTGACTGAATCATTGAGTTTAATGAGAAACTGAGTACTGGGATGTGGATGGATGTGATATGAAATGCTCTTTAAATGAACGAACCCTGAAGAGTCGCTTTAAGAGTTGCAAAAGCGAATGTTTTTAAAGGGTCTTCGTTATCACAGGTTACAGTGAAGGTGATGAGAAGGAAGGAGTTAAGCATAAAATAAAAGGAGGACAGTGATAGTGTTGAATGAATGAATTGAGCAAAATGGAATTTAAGGGTTAAAAGATGAGTGAGGGGCATTTGTGGTTTTGTCAGAAGGCGATGAAACGTAAATAGTAGTAGGAGAAGCACCAATATTTCATTCCCCTATTTTTTCCTCCAATTTTTTATTTTTTTTTTGTTATCTTTGAATGAGTATCTTATGTACGTGGGTATGTACTTTTGAATGTGGTTCAATAGAAGCGCCTCATTTTATTGTGCATGGTATGAAATTTTTTACTATTTTCTTTTAAAGACATTTAAAAGTAGAAAATTGTTGTTAAAGATGCTAGAAATAGATCCAAGGGAATACAACAGCATATCAGTATCTAGTGTTTACTGTAGGTATTTTATTAATGTTAAAATGAAGTTTCCTTCTCTTCAGAGAAATACCATTTTAAGTATTTTCTAGCATGTGTATATGAAATGATTTCGTGTTCAAACTTGCAGCGCTTCAAAACTACTGATCTATATCTGTATAGAGAGAGAGAGAGAGAGAGAGAGAGAGATTCCAAACTATTTACTTACAAAGTACAACTTTAAGCTCATCCCAATAACACATGTCCATAAATTTTGACTTTTTTTTTTGCAAAAATTAACAAAAATCATACTGTTCATAAGCAGAATTGCGACATAATTTTTTCGCTGCCCTCTTACTATATGTTGTGTCTGTAACATCTGAAGAAACAGTCCGCGAACATAGAAACGTTCCATTTGCCTCATAATTATCCGAAAAAAAAGTTCAAATGAGAGTGTAAATAGGGGATTTTCGAGGACATGTTATAGTATAGATGTTATAGTAACACCAATTTCTAAAAGGTTCCACTTTTGCAGTCCCGAGCCTAGAAGTTCTGTTTTGTTCCTTGGCAATTCTTGGTAGGTCCCGTACAAGATCATTTACTTCAGTTTGTATTATCCTAAGTGGCTGTGATGATGAACGCAGAGTTTGCTTGCTTGTGCAGTAAATAAGATAACATATTCATCGTTGTCAATGTTATGATGCTTCGGAATCTGGTGAAGATCACTGTGCGTCAGAGGACGAGTAACAATTGCTCTATATTGGTATACTAAAGCCTTCTTCTTCTTTTTTTTTTTTTTTGGAAACATCTTTGCCTTTTCGAAATACATGAGTTCTCAGGTAACAATAACAATCAGTTTTGCGATTTGTCGATTCTCGTCTTCGATATAGAACAGCTTTGCTTACTAAATATCAACTCACACAAAAATAGTCTCGATTATCACACAATATCAAGACATTTCCTAATAAAATTTAATTAATTTTTGTGCTTTTATCACTTATATCACTTAGTAAGACAGAATAGATTACAAATAACAAGTGGTTTTTTTGAGAGAAATAATCAAAAAAGGCGGACATGATTAAAGACTTGACAATAGTGCCAACTCACTAAGTAAGTAAGTATAATCATTATCGAATTAAAAGTGGGTAGAATCATTAAATTCGGAAAATATCAGAGTTTCGAAAAAACTTAAAGTAATAACTGACTTTTACATATTGACTCGGTGTGATTCAGGATGCATAGACTAGTAAAATTAAGGTAAAACTATTTCAAATACTTTGCCACTGTAGACCAGTATATAAGAACTTGACTTTGTCAACTCTGAACTGCAATAATTATGCTGGCTATGCCATTCCAAAGAAGACTATATATAGAATTTTATCTCATAATTTCATAAACTATGAGAATAGATACATATGTATTAAAACAGATGCACGATCTTTCTAATTGACACTGATCGGTAGTATATATAGAATACAATAATTTATAGAGTCTCTGATATTCTGATTCTATTATAGTTTGTGTCACGTAAGTGTGAAGTGTAAGTATATGAATAGAAAGAAATACAATAAATAAAAAGAACACGAAACGAAAAAACAATCACACTTTGTAAATGTCACAAATCGTTTTAAAATTGTTGTTGCTGCTGTTGTTGTTGTTGTTGTTGTATTCCAGTGACACGATTAAGAAAATATTAAACAAAAAAAAAAAAAATAAAAAAGGAAGAATTGAGAAAGTTAGAACGTCAGAAAGTGTCAAAGATTTTCGTGCATCAACAAATAACAATAAACAAGTAACAAGAAAATAAAAAATAAACAACAAAGCTGGAGATCCTGAGTGAGCGGCAGAATGAAAATGGGGGAGGTAAAAATGTAATATCCTTACTTCATAATGGAAAAAAGGCAACTAAAAAAATTTCAAAAAAAAATAAATTTGTATATCGATGCATTAAAAATGTTAACACATCATAAAAATGAAAAGAAAATAATTCAAGAAGGCACAACAGCAACAATGATTGATGACATTAGGTTAGCAATGAAATTTACGAGGGTTGTGTATAGAGTAATTAGCCTTGGCCTAGCCTTAACGGTAATCTGTTATCTGATCAATAGACAGAGAGATATTGAGAGAGAGATAGAGAGAGAGAGACAGATAGAGATAGAGAGAGAGAGAGGGAGAGAGAGAGTTCTCCAATCATTATAGTCACACGGTATCAAATGTGGTAAATATACGGGATCGAGAAGCATTTCTTAGCAACATTTATTGATTTTGGTCGAGGATATATGAAACTGTGTAATGGACATTATCTTGATGGATTAGAATTTTCATTTTTTAGGATTCCTTACACAAAGAGTGCCAACGCGACCTTATTACTAAGCTTTTGCTGTATGTCCGTCCTTTCGTCCGTCCGTCCGAAGGCTATATTTTATGAACCATAATTTGTAGACATTTAAAATTTTCACAGAATGTATAATTCAATTGCCGCTATAACAACCAATAAGAAAAATAATGGAAAGTTAAAAAACTAAAGGGGTCCCCATATAAAAAAACGTGTGTTTCAATATGCCCTGCGCGCAGTTTTCACAGATATTCTCACAAAAACTATGATACGCTGTGCTATGCCACCATGCTCATGTTTTACAATCACAAAAACTAAGCAAAGTGTGGCGCGGGTAGTAATCGAATGAGTAACCGGTTGGTATATCGGTGAGGTTTGCTTCATAAGTGAGTCTGACTCACACTTGACTGGATGTTTTTTAGTTTAGTTATATTGGGACACATTTATTATATTGAAATTCACAAATGCTGCTTGTTCTCATGAACATCGATGCACTCTATTTTCTCAATGTTATAGAAATACAAGGTGTGTATTAAAAGTTTCCGAACTTTTCTGGCAGGGCATTTTCTGGTGCCGCCATCTTTGTGTGAGTA
>JBANCV010001004.1:0-20903 GCA_037040105.1 Amiota albilabris | reverse complement strand
GTCGACTCTTCAGTCGTACTAGTCGACTCTTCAGTCGTACTAGTCGACTCTTCAGTTGTACTAGTCGACTCTTCAGTCGTACTAGTCGACTCTTCAGTCGTACTAGTCGACTCTTCAGTTGTACTAGTCGACTCTTCAGTTGTACTTGTTGACTCTGCATTAGTACTTGTGGACTCTTCGGTCGTACTTGTTGACTCTTCAGTAGTACTTGTTGATTCTTCAGTCGTACTTGTTGATTCTTCAATCGTACTACTGGACTCTTCAGTCGTACTTGTGGATTCAACTGAAGTAGTTGAAACTTCTGAAGTTGTGTCCGTGGTAACTGTTGATTCCGTTGTTGTTGTTGTTACTGGATATTCTGTTGTTGTTGTTGTGGTTGTCGATGGATATGTATGAGATGAAGATGAAGATGGATATGTTGGAGAATGTGAAGATGATGATGGATATGTTGGATAAGTGGGATATGTTCGTCTTGTTGTGCTTTTAGTGGGTCGTGTTGGTGGAGTGTGACACGGAGTTGTACCATGACTTGGAGGTGTTTTCATACCACCACCAGGATGGTGGTATCCAAAAGATCTCAAGAAAGATTTATCGCCTTCGTCAAGCACCGGCTCTTCATCAGTGTTTGGCTCATATAGTTGAAGATATTCATTACGAGATTCTGGAATTGAAGCATCTGCAGTTGAAGCTTCTACAATAGGAGCTTCTACAATTGGAGCTTCTATAATTGGAGCTTGTGGACTGGTAATTTGTATCCATTGTCCATCGTAATAATAATAATTATTATATGTATAGGTTTGCCTATATTGTGGAGCGTGGTAATATGGTTGTGCACTCGATATACCGGAATTACGGCATTCGCCCTGATGAATTATTTGCCAAGCTGTTGAACTATGTTAAGTAAAAAAAACTAACATAAAATTTATTAAATAAGTTATACCTTCATCATTCTGGCAGTTTCTTTGAAGCATGTTACATTCATTAGAAAATGTACGTTCTTCATAGGTGTAAATCGCACAGACTGGTTTATATAGGGTGGTACATAGAGGACAGTTTCTTGGATCCGATCCCGGTCGTGGAAATGGCAGAGTATGACCTGGATATTGCGGTACTGATGTCGTTTCACAGTCACGAATGCTTAATAATTGCCACTCTATTTGGCATTTATAAACAATTTTAATATTATTTCATAGAGTCTATGCTCTTTCTTTTCGATGTACTTTACTTTACCTTGTTTACTCTCACATATCTCCCGATTTAGTTCACATTGATTCCGGAATTTTCTCCTTAATTGATAATTACCAATTGGTGCCGCACAGACGCGTGAAATATTTTCAGTGCATACAATTTGATCGCAGCTCGTATAACAGTAAGAAAGATGTACTTTTTGTAACTCTAAGATATTTATGTAAACTTAGCACTTTTTATCTAAGATATCAGATATTAAAATTTGTTAAAGCTCACCCAGTTGTAATGAAAATAATGCCCTCAGATTGAATGCTCTATAGCGACAATCGTTCTCAAAGTAAAAGAATTGATAGCCATTTGTTCCGCACACAGCCAAGCCACCTGTTTGACAAATCGGGGCACCATTATGATTCAGATATATATACTCATTCTGAACAGGAGTTGTTTCAAGGGCTTCCGTTTTAGCTGTATTCAACCCAAGTGCAACAAGCCAACTGATTAAATGTAGTAGCAACATTATATTGCTTAACGATCCACGACCCAATTCAGAACTGTTGTGATTTCGGAATCGTACCTATTTTATATTTCATTAACAACTGCAACGAAACTGCTATAATTTCGCCAGCACTTACCGCACAGACACTTAGGTCAAGTCGCTTGCATACGATTTATGCAATAGTTGCCCGTCGCTCACCATCATCAACCCGATCCATAACTATGCGTGCCCAAACGCCTAGATTTATCGTTATTTCATAGCGAATTTGTTCGCTCGATTCTTTTGTTACGTGTCTTTGTAACAGTTTTTCCAAAGTTCACATATTGAATGTGGTTGATAAGAAGTTAAATTTAAATTGTATTCGTTCTACTACTACTAAATATACAATACATAAATATATATGCAATAAATATTCATAATTGTACGTAATATTAAAATTCTAGGTCAATTTTTACGTTGTATATACATCGGTACATGAGTATTACTATTTGTAAATCAGTAGGTGAAGCACAAAAATGCACTTCTCTACTGTAATCTATCTTATTTCTACGTGTATTAATGCATTGCTACAATTTCAATTTATGAATGAGTAATTTTTAGTACACACTTACGCAATAACCTACGTACGTATGTAGATACACACTAACTTATTTAATCCACAATATGGTATACAATATTGGTATATATTCACATATATGTATATTTGTATGCACGTACTATATCGGAAAAAAAGAGGGTAGGGTAAGAGGGGTAAAGTCCCATAAAGTACATAGGAGATATGTAGGTGTATCGATTAGGCCTATTTATTGTTTTTCTGCCTTTTGGGGGCACTTATTTCTTGGAAACTATAAAAACTTGGCACATAGACTTCTTTCTTTAAGTTTATTTCTGAAGACTCTTTCATTCCAACCATATCTTTCCATCATTTTCTCTGGTTTTGATTCATATTTGGCGAATGGGGAATGTCCTGACCTCAAATTCACATATGTATGTATTTATCCCCTACTAATAATAAATAAAACTCAAGTATGTAGTTGTCATGCACTTGAACTACTCATACATTTCAGACTCCCTGAATAGAGGAAAACCAACAAGGAACCTTTTTAAATGCCTGACATCCACCATCCTAACTCTTGTCTAACGAACACTCGTATAGGTTATAGATATGTTTATGTTGCCCAATAGAACTGTAGTGCCTTTTGGACAAAGTTCAGACAGTGCTCAAATGAACCAGTACATCTTTCTAGTTTTTATTTTGAGCTGCAACTGTTTCGCCTTAATGTAGGCGGGTCTTCTTACTAAGCTCCGATCTGATCTAATTCAGATGCACCCCGACATAATAGACTGTATCGCTTTGTTCAATATTACTGGATGATAGTTTCCTTGCTTTAAGGATGAATGTTGTTTGAGTTATTCTCCATTGATTCAGACATTAGTCCACCATGCAAAGATGTTCTTGCAGATGCTGTGATGTGTGTTCATGTCATCTGCAATATGTTGTTACCTCAAATCTAACTAACAAACAAATTTGATAACTAAATAACTTCTCCAGCCACCATCATCTACGAATCATGGTACGAGTAAATTCTCAAGAGTAATCAAGGCTTCATTTTGAAATCATCCGAAAAGAGTCGGCCCAAAGAGTGACTGATCATATCAGACGAATATTTCTTTATAGCATTCCTGGAAAATATTCCTAGGCTTTTAATTAAGCCTCACAACAAGTTCAGCAATACAAGTGACAAGGAATTCGGTAGTTTCACAAATTCACTTGTCTCAGCTTTATGTTGGAACACAATTCTGCAAGATTATTACAATATCAACATCACACTATTCTAAAGAAAGTAGTTAAACAGTAAACTTAATATTATGCATTCATAAAAATTTTTTTATTATTTTCTTAAGATTAAGCATGGATTACAAAATTAATCTTACATTACAATATAGCAACATTGTAGTAGGAATAAAAAAAATATATGTTGAAATAATATAAATACGTTGAAAATATACACATGATTACATTGCTTAGTAAAATGATCATTGAATAAATTCAAAAAAAAAAAAGTTTAATTTGCAAATATCTTATGTAATATGTAAGAACAACAAACTGAAATAAAGCTGTAAAGTCTCAAAATATTTTCAATAGGTTCCTTAAATATGAATATTTTTCATTGAATCGTAGTGTATAGTACTACTAGAACCACAAACCCCTTTGTGAAATTCATGTTCTTATAAAAACAAAAAACTGAAAAAACTCAAACTGAAATTGATAAATCACTAAGTCGTCTACATGTACAAAAAATGTATCAACCTATTGGAAATTCTCAACCATGACACATTTTAAGCTCAAAGATTGACTAACCCTTTAAGTATTGTCAACGTGTCTTACTTGTCTTACCCATGTAAAACCTTTTCATATAACTTTTGTCAAAAGATTTGCGAAACTGAATTTTTGGAAATGTACAAATGTCACTTTAAATACAAGAGACCCCAAGGATGATTTATTAATACACAGTAACAGTTGACAGCTATAGCTCGCAAACGTAATTGTTCTTAATTTAAAAGTGATCAAGAATTCCTTATATAATCTTATTTAGAAATGAAAAAGTCAAGTATGTAATTTGATTTCGTATTTGCTAATGTAAAATGAAGTGGTGGATAACTTAATATGTTATACATACACGCATAACAAGCACGCTTAACAAACTTCTCAATCCAATTAGATATCTGCAAATTTATATACATTTCGATGTATACGCTTACGATTTTTTCTACTAATAAAATTTTCAAACTATTTCAAACAGTTATTGAAAAAACTAAACTAAATAGTATTAATATTAATAGTGGGAAAGGTTGTGGAATCAAATTTTATAAAAAAAATTCACTTTAAATATCGAATAATAAAATATCGTAGGTGTACGAATTAATAGTGGCCAGGGGAGTATAGTATTAAATTTCTTAATTGACGTCTTGATGCCAACAGTGAACAAGACTAATTGAACAACAACGATCTCATCTCACTATCAAAGGGTTACTTCCAAACTCTGAGTCTACTGTAATATTTGTTACAAACTTAAGCACAAACTTAATCTTAATCTACTAATACGAGGGTTGCTACTTAAGTTTTGAGACAGACAAATAATAACAAATATGTAACATCGAAAATGGCTTTATTGTTTTTCAAAATATTCTCCTTGAAGATCAATACACTTTTGCATGCGATTGAACCAATTTTCGAAGTACTTTTTCCACTCGGAATGAGGTATCTCCAAAACATGTGTTTTGAATGCATCAACCGATTCTTCAGGCCTCGAAAAACGTTGACCTCGCAATTTATTTTTGGTGTGCGGGAATAAAAAGTCATTAGATGCCAAATCTGGACTATAGGGCGGATAACACATCTATTCGACGTTTTGAGTGTTTAAAAAGTCACCTGTTTGAGCCGTTGTGTGAGAGCTCGCATTGTGGTGGTGGAGAATGATTCGTCTTCTGCGGTTGATGTTTCTTATTCCTTCGAACACTTCTGGCAAACAAATGGTGGTGTACCATTCAGAATTAACCGTTCTACGTTTCTCTAATAACACGGTGGCGATATGTCATGTTATTCACCTGCTGTTTAGTTTTAGGCTTATGCATAGATCCATGATTCATAACCTGTCACGATCTTATAGACGTTTTTTGAAGCACCGCGATTGAATTTTTTAACATTTCTTTGCACCAATCGACACGAGCCTTTTTTTTTTTGCGCGATTGTCAAATTATGCGATATCCAACGCGAACAAATCTTTTTGACGGCCAAATGTTCATGCAATATTGAATGTATGCGAGTGGAACTGATTCCCAAACATGCCTCAATCTCACAATAAGTCACATGGCCATCTTGCAATATCTGTTCACGCACAGCATCCGACTTTGAACGACCTTCACGAAATTCGTCTTGGAGAAAACTACGAACACGATTGAATTCAGAAAACCAGCGAAACACGGTGGCCCTGGATGGTGCTTCATCACGAAAAGTAGCAGCGAGTTGATCGGCACACTCTTGTTGAGTTAATCCACGTCGAAAATCATAAAAAATCATTGCACGAAAATGCTCATGATTTAATTCCATTTTGTAGCCGAAATGAATTTTTCAAAACGTTCTGAGTACATTTATCATTAAAAACGACAAGCTTTACGATACCAATGTCAGATTTTACATATCAACATTGGTGTTGTCATATCTCAATGCTTAACCAGCAACCTACGTACAGCCATCGGTGCTATACTAGAACAAAGCAGAAATGGAGCATGGGAATCTCTTGGATTTATTTAAAATAAAATAAAGTGCAACTGAAGGCCGGTACAGCACATACGATAGGAAGCTATTGGAGATATATGAGACAATTAAGTATTTCAAGCACATACTGGAGGCGAGGGTCTTTGTCATCTAAACGGACCACAAACCGCTGATATACGCGTCCGCACAAGAGCCTGCAAAAGCATCAGAACGCCAATTAGGGTTTCTATCTCAATACTCACCGATAATCATACATGTAAGCGGTAGTGACAACGTAGTAGCCGATGCACTCTCCGGGATTAATGCCATCACGATGCCAACCACGATGGACACAAAACGTATTGAGGATTGTAAGCGGAACCGTCTCTACAGCTACAACTAATTCAAGTTGACAAGCAAGCACTTCTGTACTGCGATGTTGGAACTACCACGCCACGGATAAACATTCCTCAGGCATTGCGATTCGACATATTTTCAAGCGTACACGGTCTATCCCATCCGATCGGCAGAGGTACGCTAAAGCAGATTTCACGAAAATATGTATGGCCGCCAATTTGAAAAGACATTTTGGAATAGTGAAGGAAGCAAAGACGGTGATTCCAAATAAAATCACAGTTCCGGATAGCAGGTTTGACCACATACATATCGACAAAATTGTGATGCCCTGGGTGGATGGAACAGGTACTGTCTCACAATGATTGACCGATTTTCTCGTCTTCCAGAGGCGGTAACGCTTAAGGACATAACGGCAGAAAATATTTGTGAGGCACTGAGGACACGATGGATTTCTCGCTTCGGCTGCCCATTAACTATCATCTCTGAGCAAGAATCCCAATTTGAATATGAACTTTTCAAGTCACTTGCGAATATATTGCGCACCGAGCACATCCACACAACACGATACCACCCTCAGGTCAAACGGTATGGTCGAGCGTTGGCACAGATCTATGAAAGATGCGTTGTCATCCCAGGCACACCATGGATGAAACTACTACCAACGGTCATGCTTGGTCTCCACTCTTGCTATAAAGAAGACCTAAAGGCAATCCAGCGAATCAAATCAGCATTTATAACAAATGAGGCTGCTCCTGTTGATGACCAGACATCGCAGGTCGAGTCCCCAATCCGAACGTACCAAAAGCGACGTCAACCCACTCACCAAGAACTGTGACTTGTCTAAGAATCAACCCAGACCACGGAAAAATGGCAACTCTTTGTCTGACGCGGCTTGATTAATAGTGCATTTACACCTAGCTGAATTTAACGTGAATCGATTTTGGGTAAGAACTGTCGATTCAGATTCAGAAACAGCTGTTTTTTGTTTTGGTTATACATTCAAATGTAACGCTGCGCGGTTATGATGACTAAATTCAAACGTAAAATTGAGGGAAAATACGTGATTTGCAACAATTTGAAGGGTATGCAAACAGTTCTTGCACCTCCCTTTTCCATTGCTGCTAGGTATTTACTAAAATATCAACAAAAATTTTACATTTTCAAATTTGCCTATTTTCTTTGTTTATTGTTTTGGCCATAATCAGCTGTTCTTTGTTTTGGTTTGAAAGAAAAAACGGCGGGAGTCTGTCGATAATGACAGTTTGTAATCGGACAACATGACCGAAAATTTTCCAGCACTGTCACAAATTTGCCAGCCTGACACGATTCAATTCTAATTTTATTATTGAATCGACCAGAATCGATTCACATTTTGTAACAAAAACTAACATTTTTCTTTAGGGTTGTTGTCTGATACAATGTTCGATTCAACATTGAATCGATTCAGCTCATTGTTAATGCACTATAAGATGGAAATATACTGGGATATCAGTGATAATGGACAAAAGTGGACAAAATAAGAGCGGAAGAGAGCTTATATTTATGAGTGCAATCATCACTGCTCATAGACTTTATACCAGAGCTCGCAAATGAAACTAATTTTTTATATTCAATGTAGCCTACTCGGAGAGAGTAAAAAATTTGAAGCAACCAATATCAATCTCAGAGAACAATAATTTGTCTTGTTGTTTAAAGATTTTTAGCTTCTTGTCCCAAGATGAGAAACACAATGTCTTGCCAAAAATATTTTCAAAAAACACATCAAAATGTTGTTACGGAAGAAGAAAACGAAATAAATCTCAAAAAAATTATCTCTTTTATTGTTGTGTGACGTTATAGTGTATTCACACCAAAATGAATCAAGTTGATGCATCGTTCACACCAACGGATTTGAATCATGGCATGAAATTTTACTCGCACGTTGAAAAAATTATAATAAAATTAAACGTAAAATTTAACACAGTTACATAATTTACAACCACATTTGCAGGGTATGAAAATAATTCTTGCAGCTTCCTTTTCCACGTACGTGTTTCATTAAAATATTAACAAAAGTCCAACAATTTAAAATTTGTCTATTTCGTTAGTTTATTGACGACGTCATTTTCCCGTGTGGTTGTTGGCGAAACTGATGCGAATCATTAATGGATTCGAATCCACTCCGCAAATTAAAAACAACTGTTCAAGGCGGAGGAACAGCACTATAAACACCAAGATACATCTCGCTCCAAATGCATAATACATCTGCAATGTAAATTTAGTATAAGTTTATGCAAATACGAGTTGTGTATGTTTATAAGCTTTAGTGAATAGCCCTGACACTTTTTGCTTATTAACAAATCAGTTCAACAATCAACAATATTAATGGCTCATATTTTGTATACAACAAAAGAATCCTGACAGAAACTTTAATTTGGGCTGCATAGATAATTTTATTCATGTTATGTACATTTTTTTAAATTGACTAATTTCTTTTCATTATACTTACTAATTATTGATGTAAAATTTATTAAATTGAAATTGCTACGTTTGTATTTTGGAGAAAGTGTAGGCAGTAACACCAAAGATGCTGATGATGACAACGTTAAAAAAAGTTTTAGAAAGAAACTTGAGATGAAGAGCTGTTTTTATTATTCCACTTTTGTTTTTTGACTCAATACAAAAAAATAAATCTATTATTAGTATAAAATACCAGAATTTTGCTGGTTTTTTTTTATGGTGTCACACCTACTCCAAAACCCCTTTTCAAAGGGTTATTTCTACCATCACTGTCACTACTATTCTTATTACTCTTTTTTTATTTCTATTATTTATTATCATAATTTTATTGAAACTGCCAAACAAATTCTTATTCTTTGTGCGATTCTGGCATGATTTGATAGGCACTTATAATATATACATACATAAGTTTGTATATGCGGTTGTTTCTATTTTGCTTAATGGGGTTACTTCACATATCACTAATTGCAACTCACTGTATATTTCCTTTTTCTTTAAAGGAAAGCATAATACAAAACCTTCACAAGACGTAAGGAAAAAAATAAAATATATTTGGACATACAAGCACTTCACAATAAAATCGACAGCAAAAATCGACGTTGATTCGCACAATTTACACTCGCTACCACATGTTACAAGCATATACATACAAAATTTCACGTCATTTGCTTTTTGAGAATTTCGGCTCTGAATAAACTATTTCCGGTGGAGAAAACAGTATTTGTGAAAGATACTAGATACATGCAACCTTTAACCGCGTTTCTATGTTATATACAGCACTTGTAAAGTAAAAAATGCATACAAAAAAAAACAGCATACATGCTAAATTGCCGAGTCAAATGCTAAATTCCATTTATATGTCGGCCTGTCAACTTGTTTTGAATTTATTATTTATGGCAAGTCTGCCCAATCTTGTGGTAATAGTGAAAAAACAAATGTGATACAGTGGTTGGTGTGTTAATTTAATTGTAACTTGCATTAATATTGTATTACTTATAACAATTTCACAACTTAATTCAATACTACTGTATTATCAAAGACTTTTAAGCACGATACAATTCGGTTCATCTAGCATTCATGTACGTGTGTTGCGTACAACATACGATTGAGATGAAGCGAAATCATTAGTTCTTATATTTTTAACTATGTAGGCCAATGTCAATTAGAGCGCTGCTTCAGCGCACTCATACTGCATTTACACCGAGCTTAATCTGATTCGATTCATCGTGAATCGTTGTTGGGTTTACACTGTTGATCAGAAACAGCTGGTTTTTGTTTCAGTTATACTTTCAAATGGAACGTCGCGCGCACATTGACTAAATTAAAACGTAAAATTGAGGAAAATTCGTGATTTCCAACCATTGGAAGGGTATGCATATATGTGGTTCTTGCTACTCCCTTTTTCATTCCTGCTCAGTATTTATATCAACAAACATTATACAATTTTAAATTTGCTTTTTTGTTTGTTTTGTGTTGGACAAAATCTGTTTTTTGTTTTGTTTTGAAAGAATAAAAGATCTGACATTCAGCCCTATCATATTTGCCAGCCCTGATTCGATTCAATGCTGATTCCATTGTTGAATCGATTATGGTTTATAACAAAAAGTGACAATTTGCTTTGTGGTTGTTGTATGATTTAATGGTCGATTAAACTTCAGTTTAAATGGGCTATTATTTTCATAACAAAATAGTGTTTGGCGCTATGACTGCATCGGATTCATATAACCAGAATGTTTCGTTTTGGTTATATTAGTTATGAGTTTCTTTCACAACTGGTTACAAACTCACTGATTCATTTTTGGCATGAGTCACTCAAACAACGTTATTTAACTCATTGCAGCTCCAATAATTCACTAACCGTCGGCACTACAAAATATTTCCTACTGTCATACAAATGAGCGCTTATATATATTTATCTCTTTCACACTTACTTACTTTGTGAAGGCGTAAATGAGACAGCATAAATTTCTTGTAAAATAATACAATCACTTCGTTGTAATACATAACAAATGCAGAATGAAATGTCAAAGTGACACGACGGTTAAATCTAATATGAAATAATTTTTAATAATCAATGACATAAATCAAGTATTAATATTGACATATTTATTTTTGATATATTTGACGAAGGCTACTTGATCGATTTCTCTCTAATTATTCATATGAAAATACAAAGGTCGCTTTTAAAAAATGGGAAGTGGGGATAGAAGGATAAAAAATACCTTATGACCTATTTTCATATCGTCGAGTCGTTTCAGAGGAGTTTTTGTTCTAACCCCGTGACACGAGATTTATATATATATATATAACCTTGTTATGATTATGAGCAATAGCAGCAGAGGTCTTTAGCTCAGGGAAAGAGTTAGGAGGGATAGCGGAGATTGTTAGCAAAGTGTAGGACTAGACTTGAACGGGAATTGAATCCGCGACTCTAGGCTGTGAACTCGGCGCACTAACCTCCGAGCCAAGCATATTTATATAAGAAGCATTCAGCTGACATCTTCGAAAATACTTATCCGATTTTACAAATTCTTTCACCAGTTGGATGCTATGGGATACTTCTTTTTTTGATTTATTAGAAATTTACTTATTTGTTTATAAGGTTAATCCTCTTAATTTTTCCACAGCCCAGCACAGAAACGTTTTCATGTTGTGCTGCTTCTTGAATTTTGTGTTTTTGTTGTATTTATTTCTCCCATTTAACTTAGTACGCATTTCTATTCTTTTTGTTTATGATATTCATAGTGATCGGGGGAAGAGAGAGACTGTGTATTTCGTCGTTTCTGCAATGCTGCTTTCTGAATTTTGTGTTGTTGTTATTGTTGCATTTACTCTTTCATTTACTAATAACTGAGTACGCACAAGAGTAATGCACTCTTCGTTTTTTTTTCATTGGTAACGGAACATCATCGAGAGGGTGTTTCTGTGTTATTGTATTTTTTGTTCGTTCACAAACAAAAAAGTAAAGTTAATTGAAATAACACGATTTGCGTTTCCTTTTTTTTTTTTTTTGAGCGAGGGCGGAGCATCTCGTGCTTTGTTCTAATATATAAGTAAAATAATAGAGAAAAACACATATTTCCTGTAAGTTGGAAAGAAATTTAAATAAAATATAATGGTAATTGATTTTGTCTCACTTTTTTTTTTTTAAATAACTTAATGAACAGTACTTTAAAGATCACGAATCATTCTCCAACACTACAATGCAAACTCTCACACATCGGCTCATACAAATGACTTTTTAAACACTCAAAACGTCGAATTGATGGGTCACCCGCCCTATAGTCCGGATTTGGCACTCAATAACTTCTTTTTATTCCCGCACACCAAAAATAAATTACGAGGTCAACGCCTGAAGAAGCAGTTGATGCGTTTAAAACACATGTTTTGAGGATACCTCATTCCGAGTGGAAAAAGTGATCGAAAATTGGTTCAATAGCATGCAAAAGTGTATTGATCTTCAAGGAGAATATTTTGAAAAGCAATAAAGTCATTTTCCATGATACATAATTGTTATTATTTTTCTGTCTCAAGACTTAAAAAGCAACCCTCGTATGCATTCATGGGTACAAACTGAAGTGAGCAATGTCAGTGTACCTCATGTACTCATGTCTAATGCAAAGGTTGTATTTGTTTTGATATGATTGTAAATTTCCAAATTATTTAATATTAAATTTGTTGTGTGCCATACGGACGCTTTGCTTTATTTCGTCTCTTCTTCTTATCCATCTATGTTTATTTTACATAGCTGTGGCTAAATGCATAGCTGTGTTTATTCGTCTCCTTGCAATGAAGAAAGAGAGTAAGTGTAAATGGCGAATGAGGCTTGCGCTGCTTCAGCCCTCCGTACTGCATTGTGGATAGCTATAAATTCGATCGAAAAAGTTGAGCTGTAAGTTAGAAGAAATGTCTCAATTACACCATTCCCTACTAAACTGAACGATAAGCCGCGGTTCGGTTTGGAACCTTCAGTATATATGAATTTATGGGAATGAAAAGATTGTTTGAGGAGAAGGAATCCTTGTTGATAGATTACTGGTGTAGTGGAAGATTTCAAGGCCTTTATTAATGGGGTATAGGTTAAGCGTCCAGGGATGTGATGGTAATGCTTGTGATG
The DNA here is from genome assembly GCA_037040105.1 of Amiota albilabris. Lineage (NCBI taxonomy): Eukaryota > Metazoa > Arthropoda > Insecta > Diptera > Drosophilidae > Amiota > Amiota albilabris. The sequence goes on along the minus strand of JBANCV010001004.1, from coordinate 7,988 downwards.
GGGGGTAGCGGTTTAGTTGGGAGGCCTAGGTTACTGATAAGTTGCAGTGAAAGATGTATAGCTGAAGGATTTTATATCTTGGTTTTTTTGAATTTGAAATATCTTGGATAGATATTGCTAAATGTGAGTCATTTGAGAGGAGTATTGGTTTAAAAAGCATAGCAGAAACGAGTTTTTCCGGGTTTGTATTGGCATTATTTGGGTTTCGAATAGCATGTTATTTATTTATTTATTATCTGAATGCATCTGCTTGCAGAATGGTAAATGACTTTGATTTTGTTTAATTGGATGATTGGTGAGTTACCGTACAGATATAGGTCGACATGTCATAAGGCTTATGACAGATATAATAGGTAGTTGGTTGCAATTGTAATCGTTGTTTGAGAGACATTTTATGATGTTTAATCTGTAGTTAAGGGAGATTCACAAGTTCATAATGTGATCGCGTCAATTGTACCTTTGATTGAAAGTGATTCCTATGATTTTTAAAGTTTTCACATCTGAAATCGGTGCAAGGGTAGGAGAGATGGTGAATTGACAGTGATTTTCTACAGATATGTAAATACTTAAATTTTGAAACGGAAAGGATTGCTCCAGAATAATCACACCAGGAGAGGCTGTTGCTAGCAGATCTATGTTTATTGAGGGTCTCTTTCTTATTTTTTTTCTTAACAATGAGGTAATCATCGGCATAGGCATAGATGTCAATCTGTTTGTGTTTGAAAATTATTTTATTATAATATTCATTTAATATTTTATTTAGTTTGTTGTACTTGATAAGGAATAAGATGTCCGATAGGGAGAAGCCTTGGGGGATGCTGTTATGTTGTGGGAGAACTGAGGAGATATCATTATTGGTGTATACAATTATTTTCCTATTTGTTATGATTTTGGGACCGAAGTTCCAGGAATGTAACTCGTCTATGACGGAGAGAATTCCTATTTAGTCAAATGCTTTGGTGAAGTCCAGTGAAATTACAGAAAGATGATTTCTAGAGGAGAGGGCTGATGTGATTGGATTATTTTGCGACACAAATCTCCATAGTCGATTTGCAATAATTTTATTTAATGTTTTGGGACAGCAAGAGTTTAGTGAGATGTGTCGGTAGCTGTTTACTTTAGTTTTGTCGGCATTTGGTTTGATGATAGGGATGATTTTACTCGTTTTATATTGTGATGGTAGGGAGTTATTGAATATGTTATTGTAGTGATCTGAAATGAAGTGATCTGAGTGAAGATTTTTTAACTTGGGATTAGAGAATTTGTCAAGACCTGGGGTTTCACCTTTTGACTGTGATAACGCGGATGAAAGTTCAATTATGGTTATTGGGGTTTCCATTTTTTTAGCTAATGGTGAGGGTGAATATGCTATTTTGGTACGAAGTAGGTTTTGTTTGCTTAAACGGAAGGTACTAGTGAAATTTATGTCGTTTGATTCATTCGACCAGTTTATACCAAATTTTTCTGTAATTAAGTGGTTGTCTATGATTAGGGTTTGTGAACTGGCTTCGTGAAGGGCATGTATTGAGTGATGCAGTTTTAACCACAAAATGTACTGATGGAATTCCAAATTTTTGATGTAGGCGTATTTGGGTTAATTGATGATGTGTATGATTCTAATGAGAGGCGTTTAGCTTTTTGACTTCCCACTTACAGAGAGCGTTCACTTTTTTGTAATATAAAATATTCACAGTGCAGATATTACGTGTGAGGGCATACCAATGCTGATTTTTTTCAGTTTCAGTCTCTGGAGGTATGTATTTTACCAAGAGACTAGTTGCGTATTATGGGGGACGAACACAGTTTGGTGAATTGAGACGTTTGAGCTTTCACGGATGATTTTTGTGATGTTTGGAGATTCTTTGTTAAAAATGTTGCTGTTGAAGAGACTTTTAGATTGAGCTCTTTAAATAATCTCAACATTGCTCGTGCTGCGGTGCCCCATAATTCTGAACCATATGTCGAAATTGGTTTAATGTTGGAGTTATACAAAAGAACTTTATACTATGTAGCATTCATTATCCAGTGCAAAATTCGTGATCTAAGATTCATTTGAACTTGTTTAGATTCAAAGTGCTTCCTCCATGTTAGACGTCTATTCTGGTAAACACCAAGATAGGTTACATCCTGAGTTTGAGGTGTAAAAGTGACATGTTTAAATTTTGGCTCGTTAACTTTAATCCTCCAGTTAAATAACCACTCATGAATTATTATAAGACGATTGGCCAGGTCTGATAAAGCTCTATCTTGGCAGCGAGTTCAGCAGATTTTGGCCGTGCCTTCGGCGAACATTGAGCTGACAATGCTAGAGTTTGTTGGTATATCTGCGGTATATAATATATATAAAATTGGACCATTGTGCATTGTGGACGCCAGCATTAATCTTGTATTCGTTTATTTCCCGATATAAGACTGCAGAATTTTGTGTGAGTTTTGGGGAAGCAGACACTTTATTTTATATATTAAGCTTTCATGCCAGACATGATTGAAAGCTTAAGCTACATCACGAAGTCCTGCTGAGCAATATTCTCGTTGCTCAAATGCAGTTCTTATTTCGGCAGTAATTCTGTTTATTTGTTCAATTGTGCCATGCCTTGACCAAAACCCAAACTGATGAGCCGGGGATATGGTTTGTAGATGACTATTAAGTTTTAAAATTTTGCATCGAAGAAGACTTATAGACCTGTAAGAAAAAGCCATTAACTTATCCTTTCCTGGTTTTGGTATCATTATGATTACTGATTTTTTCCACTGCGACAGTGTTTTGCCATATTAACATAGAATGGTGAAGAGTTTGAACCAAATTCAGTAGCATTGTTTCAGTTGAACTATGCATCGCTGGTGCATTACACGCTCATGGGGTTTGCATGCCATGTTGTAAGCTTGTTTTTAAAGAGGCACTGTCCAGCTGATATCCTGAAAGTGTACTGGCAGAGGACATATTTTGCAATACAGGCTTAGAAGTTAGAATCGCTGCACGGGTAGGTTCAAATTTAGGCCTAATTGAACAACTTTGTTGTTGCAATCGGCTTTTCAATTCTTTATATATGGGATAGCCTCTGAAGTTAGCAGTATTACCTGCACAGAACTGCACTTTTTTAGCTCTGCATTACTTCGGCTGATTGTGCAGCTTGCTGTATCGTGTAAGTCTCCACATGCTACACAAACTGAGCGTAAGGTACAATAAACCTTAGTATGACCGAATTCCTGGTAATGTGTGCATTGTACAGGATTTCCTCGCTTATGAGGCTCTTCTACTATCACCTTACGGTGGAGTAGGTATTGAAGACTGTAGATTGGGTGGACCTCATCTTTTCGTGGACGCTGTGAGTTAGGTTCTAATTCCACTTTAAACATAGGCTGTGGAATTTTATTGTGGTTAATGGTGTTGATGACAACCTTGACATCAAATCCTTTTGCTAAAAAGGCACTCTTTATATCTTTACAATCCACGGAGGGTTCAATGCTTTTAATCACTACTATTAGGCCTTTGATTACTAGTATCACGCCTTTGCAACTTTTGAGCTGGCAAATGTAATAGTTCCCTTTCATTTAGGAAATTGGTGGCTATGTGGAAGTTTGTTACAGAGTAATTCTGTACCTTAGATTCTTTTCTATTACCCTTAGTAATAGGGATAATATGGATAATACTTTTGAAATGTCATCAACCAGCCTATTTGAGCTTTCCTCACAAATATACCTATATTGGGGGAGGCTTAAAAGACTTCTTCGGTTCTTTTGGTTCTTTTACATCGCGATTAAGTTCCTTTTCATTACTTGCAAGTAACGTAAATCTGTTACTGTCCAATAGCATTATCTTAGCAGAATTACTTTTTTGAGGGCTGAGTTTACGTTTTTTGATTTATATGTAGATATTGAAGATCAATGCCTGTCAGCACTGCTGTTTTGTTTTTTGTTGCCCATTATATGGAATTACAACAATTCCGCTATGCTCTGCCGTTGGCTTTGCCGGACTGATTGGGTTGATGCTTTTATCGTTGACAGAGAATCAACGGACTTTGTTGCCGATTTGGTTGCGGTAAAATTTTCAGATTGAATATTTTTGTTCGGCTCTAGTGACATGCTTTTCTTACTCCATGACTTTGGCGGCTTATGTCCACTTGGGTGTAGCGGAGGAAAACGGCAAGATCTAGCACGCTGCCCGTTTAAGTTTGGTGAGAGTTTTGCATTTTGGATAGAGGGTATTCAATGTAAGTTATTAGTAAGGTTTGATCAATTACTGGCGCCGAGATGTTGGGCATGACAGCAAATGAAAATTCACACCCAAACTTCGACGTGAAGAAGGAACAAATTGACTGCGCTGCGTCACAGATTACTGTCTACTTGACATGTTGTTAAGAAGATATTTTTGCTGTAGCATCAGCTCTTACAAAATTCATTAGGAATAGGTCCGATGTGACGTAGCCCTGTCAGAAAAATAAGATTAAGTTAAAGTAAGTCTTTCTAATGTTTTTTGAACTTTGTCTATGGCTCGTTCAGCTTGAAGGAGAAGTCTGTTTAGTGAGTTATTATTCTTTGGAAAGTTTACAATATTAGTGTCAACTATCAATGCTGAGTTCAGAGTTATATCTTTGGTGGATCCGTGTGATGAGGCTCGCTAGAGTTGTTAATGGGTAAGAGTGTACCCATGTCAGCGTAGTTAGTTTTTTTTTGCGTTGGTTTTAGTTATTATTGTTGTTGATATTGGAAGTAGATTGAAATGAGCGAGTAACAGCAGACAAGGATAATTTAATTTGTTGGTGGCGATCAGTATAGATCTTCTGCGCAGTTTTTTCAATGACTCTGATGGCTTGTATCTCTTTGTGCTTTATGAAGGTTAGACAATTCCGGTCTCGAGGATTGTGGTGGTAGTTGGAGATGTTATTTTTTCTGCAATTTATGCAACGGTGTAAGTTGTTGCAAGATTCGTTTTTTTCTTGGACAATGTGGTCCAGGATACCACAATTTAAGCAGAGCTTGTCACTTTTTCAGGCCTTGGTTGGGTGTCCAAGTCTCCCGCAATTATTGCTTTTGACTGGTAGAGGTATGTATGTATGAACAGACACTTTTTAATAACCAAGGTTGATATCAGTTTGTAATGGAGAAGGTGATGATAATAAGACCGAGTTCCTTTAGTACATCCTTATATTTTTTAAAATTGATTTTTGTTTCGCTTACAAACTGGTTTTTAAGCTCATTTGTGATTTTCTTTTCTGGAAGGTCCCTTAGGTTGTTACACCTTTTGAGCTTTAAAGTTTAAGCATAATGAGTTTAGTAGCTTGCGTTATGTTTTTTGTTTTTAATAAAATTGTTCCATTACATAGTGGCTTACATTCCTCAATTTCTCCATTACAAATATTGTCAATCAAACAAGAACGGTCATACATTTGCTAAAGTTTCATTGCTGTTTTTTCTGCAGAGTATTAAATATTTTGGTCCCGATTCTCGTTTTTTCGTTTTGTCGATGTCGAATTTGAGTTGGTTTATGTTGTTTTTGTTTTTATCACTTGGATCAGGCATGAAAGTTGTTGTACCTACTGCTGTAGCAGCAGACCGTGATAGCTGTATTTGTTTATTTAATTTTTTTTTCTTTCCTTTTATGTTAGAAGGTCAAAGATTTTTTGTTTTTCCTTGCTTTAATATTTTAAATATCTATAATTGATTTAGCGCAATTAAAATACACGATTGTACTCAAGGAGAATGCGTTTGTGATTGTTTCAGAGAACAATAATTTGTCTTCTTGTTTAAAAATGATTAGCTTTTTGTCCCACGATGACAAACACGAATGGTTTATCAGTGAGAATTCTTGCAAAATATATTTTCAAAAACCTCACATAATGGAAAGAGAAAACGAAATAAAAATCATAAGCAGAAAGATATCTTTTTATTGTTGTGCGACGTTAGTTGACTAAGTTGAAGAGGGGTATATGAAGAGAGAGCGAGGGTAGATGCAAAACAGTGCAGGTAGTAAAGACAAGGTCTCTTTTTGTTGTTGTGTGACGTTAGACTGAGTCGAGAGCGTACAGCATCTGCACACTGCTCGGAATTGAAATTTTTTTTGGCATAAAATCTTATAAGTTTTTAATCAAAAAAAACCTTTTGCCAGTACACCTGATCATACAGTGCTATTTGCAATCCTAGTACATAATATGGTTGCACCGAGATCATTTTTAAATTCAGATTATTTATAGCTTGAACTTAAAAACATTTGCTTAAAATAAAAATAAAAATATATTGCCATCAAAATTTTGACTTCATGCAAAAAAGAAACGCAATTCCGACCAGTGTGTATAAAAATATATTGTCATCAAAATTTTGACTTTATGCAAAAAAGAAACGCAATTCCGACTAGTGTGCATCGCTAGCAAAGAATAATCGACTGCAGCGCACAAGTAGACGTACGCGCAAATGCATACATACCGGGGTTTTTTAGACGGTAGGCTTATGGAATCCGACATAACTTGTGACACGGGTCATGACTATCTTTTCGATGGTTTTTACCTGCTTGTTCGCATAACAAAAAAAAAAAAAAACAAAAAAGGATTTTTTAATATTTTTATATTCTACACGTAGCGAATAGTACTATAAGTTTGTCATGAAGTTTGTAATGCAAAGGTGTCTCCTTAAATTATATATATCCTTCATCAGTTCGACGAGACGAGTTGATCTGGCCATTTCCGTCTGTCCGTCTGTATTTGTGCAAAGTAGTCCCTCAGTTTTTGAGCTAGAGATCTGAAATTTTGCACTCTTTCACCTCTTAGTATTTTCTACGAAAATGAAACCGTCTTCGTTTTTCTTGCGTACGTCCTGAGCGGGGTCTCTTCTTGATCATCTTCGTTTAAGAAAAATGCTGGCTTTAGGTGTTCGACTGAGATGTGCTTTTTTAACTACTTTATGGCTACAGACCTAACGTCATCAGCCACATAAACTAAACATGAACTACTTAATACTTTACATATATCTTTGAATTAAAACTATTCAACTATATCTTATTACAAAAAATATGAAAAGTTAATATTATGCTACGTGCTCAGCTGACTTAATAGATTGGATTTTAGCTGAACAGAAAAAGTTCAGTTAGATACCAGTTCGCAATGTAGGTAATAAGATTGACGTAAAACACGGAATGGATCATGTTACAAATACGTATATTTATAGGTACCAACATGTTATCCTAGAGGGTAGATTAGAATTTATGATACCACGCAAAAATGAGGAGTAAATACTGCCAACAATTAAATTGTTCCAATTTGACAATTTTGACTGACTCGACAACAAGATCGCGTCCTAAATCGCTGCTGCATACATACCAAGGCGCATTTACAGCATATCTTACAATAATATTTTATGACATGGATAAAAATGCGACGCAGACATTCCGGTGTTTCATGGATCAGCTTCGAGGAGTCGATTATGTGAGCATAAACATCATGTTAAGGACGTCCTAGACAGATTGCAGACCACTGGCCTCAGCATTAACAAAAGTAAGTGTAAATTCGCCATTTCTCAAATAATATTCCTAATTTATACCAGTAACAGCAATAGAATGAATCCTCTTGAACATCGAGTAAAAGTAATCATTGAGAACGATCAACTACAAACAATTTCTTAGTTAGGTCGATTCCTTGGAATATTAAACTATTACCGCCGTTGCATACCTGTAGAGAGGAGACCTAGCACTTCTCAGGCATTCATGAAATGCAAAAACAGTATAACACATGCCACTTTTAGTCATTCCAGTCCACACGCAGACCTAAGTCTAACTTGTGATGCTTCCGATAAGAGGGTTGCTTATTAAGTCTTGGGGCAGACAAATAATAACAAATATGTATCATCGAAAATGTCTTTATTGTTTTCCAAAATATTCTCCTTGAAGATCAATACATTTTTGCATGCGATTGAACCAATTTCCGAAGCACTTTTTCCACTCGGAATGAGGTATCTCCAAAACATGTGTTTTGAACTCATCAACCGCTTCTTCAGGCGTC
>JBANCV010001003.1:0-16491 GCA_037040105.1 Amiota albilabris | reverse complement strand
TGCGAGGGACCACTATTCAGCCCAGCCTGTGAAGGCACCTGCATCAAACCCTATTGACAAACTAAAAAGCCAGTGCGAGGACCGGCACCGCTCAAGGTGACAACTTGAGCCCAGATGAATACCAGAAGCAGTAATAAAATTTATATTTAATGAATTAGATGATGTAATTGTAAAGACCAAGCGGTACTTTAATTGCGGGTCTATAGAATATAAGTCCTAAGAACCTGTATGAAGCAAATAGGTAGGGTACATTTGTAACATTAATTAAGAAGTAGGATGATTACTTTTAAAAATTGCTGAACTAACTGATTTCTTTTTGTTCAACTTGTCCCTTTCGAAATTGTCACAACATTTGAATTTTGATTTTGTGATTCTGGTTTAAAATAAAAAAAAAAAAAAAATTAATTTTCAATTTGAATATCCCAAAAATTTTTAATAATGAGAGCAAATAATCAAAAATACAAAACACAACAGCAAATGTGATAAATAAGGTTGAGGTTATAGGTCACAAAGAGGATTTAAAAGATATTTGGATACTTTTGCTCATGTTGATCAATTGACGAGTATCACATCAATTTTAAAATTATATGCAATGCATAATAAAAATATAAAGAAACGGTATACTACCCGATTGAATGCTGGTAAAATATAATTTTTTTTTCTTTGTAATTATATTTATCTGTTTACATAAAGTAAATATGTATGTAAAACTTCCAAATGGGTAGACATCCTTAACAAATTAAGATTAGATATAGAAATTTTTAATGGAACCTATAAACCCCTGTCTCAAAATAGACCAGTATCTAAAGAGATAACCATTTAAAAATATTATTAGAAAGAGGAGAAAAAATAAGAATCATAGTAAACATAAATTACGAAAGGCTAACAGCAGCACATAAAGTTGCAGCAGAAGGTTTTTTCCTTGAGATTAGAAATAAACTTCTCAACGTTGCAAATAGGCATTATATTGATATAAAAATTCCAGATTGCCATCTGAAATCTGGAGGAGATGCTTTAAGTGTTATCTCTTCATTTCAAATAATAGAAAAAACAACTATAACAATGCATTATCAATGTTGAATGATCGCTGTATAAAAAGGCTTATTTTTAACGAACATATCTCTAATTTATTTGAAGTCCCTGTAATGTCCAAATCTGATCTAGGGTCTCTTCATCACATTTTGAACACATTTATTGGTTTGAAATCATCTCTTCTCGTATTATCTTTAAAAGAAGATGTTATGAACGCAATGTCAATTCATCTCATTTTATTAAAGGTTGATGGAGAAACGATGCAGACATATCATAAAACGCAGGACTTCGATAATTTACAGTCATGAGACGAATGCTATAAAACTTTATATTTGCATTGTCAATATCTGGAAATCAATGGGAAACATATTTTTAAAACGCGAATTTGGAAAAAATCGGATGGATATAAACATGTTTTCATGGCTGCACACAACAACTATAACTGTCCAAAATGTAATTCATGGTGTATGTCCTATTAACATTAATCTAAGCTTTTTAGGTTCCAGTTTGTCAGGACTTCATCGCTATTTATCAATTGTTTACGTTCGGGTCATAAGGCAGCTCAATGTTCATCATGTCGCACATGTAATGGATAATACCACTTTGCACAGATCGCCCAAATCATGTGAAAATTTCAAATCAGGATGTAGTTAATCAATTACAGAAGAAGATCGGACTGAAGACAAAATTGCAGTTTTAATGCTGTCGCGGCATCCTCACATCCGCTCATTCCAACAGTCTTAATATATGTAAATTAACCGTGGGAACACAAGTGAAATTTTGTTGAGCGCATATTATTTTATTCAATTTTTATTTTGTTTAGCGATTCACGACTGTCTTGTTTCTGAACAAAAAGGAGACTAAAACTAAAAACTTATAAAGACAGCATACAATCGTGACTTTTAAGTTAATGATGCAGAATTATTCGTTATATCATGTTTTACATAGTAAAAATTTCCTGTCAATAGCTTACATACTCTCCGCGTGAGAAGAGAATATTTCTTCTTAAAATAGCCAATTTGTAAGTAAATTGAAAACTTTAAATGTAATTTTCTCGAAATGCTGTTTTTGAGTTATCGCTCTTTTGTTGTTAGGGTGCGATGCGTATAAGCACAAATTAATACTGTTTCCGTTTCAACAAATTGTTAGTAAGTGTATCGGCAACCACGTTGTTCGTCGAAACATATTTTAACTCGTATCGCTTCTTTGGATAACTTGCGTGATATACTGGATTCTTAGCCAGGTTCAGTGCACTGATATTGTCTCCGTAGATAACTGTAGCTGTACTCGGATACCCATAGCCTATCTCGATAAAAGTACGCCTCATGAATAGTGCTTCGTTTGTAGCGAATGACAAAGATATATTCGGCTTCTGTACTACTCAATGCCACGCAGTCTTGTTTTTCCAATTTCCATGAAATCGTTCCACCTGCCAAGAAAAATATATACTGTATATATGATCCGCGATGACTCCTATCACCGTCCCAATCTATATGAAAGTAACATTGGAGAGCCTGGGAAGATGGACTATAATGTAAGTTTTGCAGTCCCTGCTAGATAACGCATCACATTTTCATTGTGCGCATTGATTGCATTAAGCTTAAAACATTAAACTGTTTCTTTGGTCACCCTTACCTGACCTTATTATCTTTAGACTACCTGGCCCAATCTTCTTCCTGATTCTCATCTCCAAGCTTATCTGGAGTGGAGTAGTCTTCATATATGGTCACTACTTCTTCTTCTAGCTGTATATCGTCGTCGGTATATGAGTCGAGCTTCATTATTTCATTTCTTTTTGCCTCAACTCGCTCGCTAACCGCTGGAACATCCAACTGAACTATTTTGTACCTGTCATCTACCTTACATGACTCGTCGAACAAAACATCGCGTTTTTCCACGACATCCCTTTCGTGTACAGCGTATAGTATATGCTTTTGAGACTAACAAGTATCCAACAAACCGATATTCTTTACCCTTTGCTTTGAATTTGTTGTGGTGCGTCTTATGTAGACACGTTGGGTTTCTTAACAATCCATGGTGGTTAATGCTGCAGTTGGATATTAATTTCTGATATAACATGCTATGTACTGCCCATAGATTCTCTGGCAAGTTTCAATGTACCAGCATATTTCTTGCCATCTCCTTAAAGGTATAGTTTGCTCATTCCGCCACACCGTTTTGTTGATGACTATATGGCATCGTCAATTGACGTAGTATGCCATTGTTCCGTAAAAAGTTATCAAACTGTTTATTTATATAATCACGATCTTATCGCTCCGGATGACTGTGATCTTGCATCCAATTTGCTGCTCAGTCATATTTTTGAAGTCAAGGAATTTTTCAAATACTTGCACTTTTGATTCTATATTCGGCACTTTTGATTCTATATTCGGAACAGACATATCGTATTAAAAAAATAGGCTGATTGGTCGGCACTTGCATTGAATTTGCATTCAAACACAAACAACAAATTGTCTTTTTTGTATGCTTTCAAAATCAGCTTGCCATGCTTACTAATCTGTGCACACACTCTGTTGAATTGTACCGTACAGATTCGTTCAAATGCAGAGATTCATACCTGGGACTTGTAGAACATTCTGCAACTTCAACTCACACATTTCTGTTTGAAGTATCAAGTCTCTTCTGCTTATATTGTATTGTTGTCTGCAAATATGACTTTTTCTGCTTGAGAAACATAATTCAAAAAACACTACTATCACTACACATGCGCGTCGTTGCTCCGCTGTCTAGGCTTTGTTTATACGCCAAGCACAAGTCGCTGCTAAAACGATAAACGATCGTTGTTGTTGATGCCCTGTCGATTTTTCTCCTGTGCTCTCCTTACATTGATGCTTATAGTGACCTCGCTGTCCACAATTATAGCATTCTATGTATTTTTTTTTCCTCTCTCATTTGCATCATTTCTCATTGGACTTATATGAAGAATTTATTTCTTCTTTCCTTCGCTCTCCTTCCTTTAGAAATCTGTCGCGCTTCTCAATGACGATATTTTCGTATTCTTTGGTAAAGCATAATTGCTAGATCTCCTCCAAACTTAATGTCCACTTCAGAAAGCTTGTCATCTTAAGTCCGAGCAACTTCTTATACGACACCTTCCTTACTGTTCCGCTGGGTCGATTAATGCCGTTTCGTCTTGAGCATCCCATTTGGCTCTGTGATCGGTCGCACAGCGCCTATCAGATGGCATAATTCTGCATACATCAGCACGCTTCTCAAATGTATGCCACAGAAATCATAATCTCCACTTTTAATTTATCGATCTAATATAAGGAGATCATTTTCACTTTATCACAAAAATAAAAAAACTTTAAAAAAAAAAAATCCACTCCTCGTTTTCTTGGCCCATAATCTGTTGAGCGCACATTATTTTATACAATTTTATTGTGTTGCCATTTTTTTAAAGTAAAAAAAAACTGAATTGGAGGGAAAGAAACTTTAAAAAAAGCATAAATTTTGAGACAAAAAAATCTGAAAAAAAAACTTTTTTATATTGAGTTATTTATTTGTTTTCCTTTAAGTTAAGTCAATAATTTCATCGATTTCATCAGTCTCATGATTGGAATTGTTGTATTTCTGATAACAGCATTGCTCATGTCTCTTCAATCTGTATCTGCAATTTAAAGATACTGTTCTGTCTGTATGTATGCTAATTAGTCCCTCAGTTTTTGTGCTAGAGCTGAAAATTTGTTCGTAGTTTTCTTTTTACCGCACACAGCACATTTTGTCGAAATCAGTTGAATCAGCCACTATAGATTGGGAACCTCCCATACAAAGCCCTACTCAAATTCATGTGCTTATTAGAAAAACTTTTTTGTTTTTTTGTGCTATCAAAAACTGAAATTTGGATACTATAAGTGTTCATCATCATTCGTCAAGCATGTAAATTTAAATATATATAATATTATAAATAGCTCCCATACAAAAAACATTTTCTAGGGGCTGCGTGAAGAGTATTACGTCTTCGGCACGGTCGAAGATGCCCTTCTTTCTGATTTTATTCATAATTTACTTTTATTGCCGGACGCTTTATAATATTCTTTATTTATAGGTTAATTAATGTTTTATACGTAATATCGTTTTCCGGTAGTTGGTTTGTAAATTATGAAGGCATTTTAAAAAAAAACTTAAAATTATCTGAAATGATATTTAAGAAGCTAGAATTTCCGCTTTACGCTGTTTTCAATTTTTTCCTGCTGAACAACATTAAAAAAGCTAGATATAGCGGAAAAACCGCTGAATGGCAGCACTGTTGAGAACATAAAGGAGACTAAAAGTAAAAACTAATAAAGAGAGCTTACAATGCTGCTAATATGTATAAGCGTTGCCACATTGCTTCTTTTTTCATAAAATTTACTGGCAACACAAAGTTAAAATCAAGAATATCGGCTGATGAGTGGAGGTTACATTTCGATGTGACAAAATCTATATCACTTAGTCAACCTTAACATTGTATGGATATTTCAAATTTTAACATACCAAATACAGAGTTAGCTGACCCATATTTCTATAAGCCACATAAAATAGATTTATCTATTTACAGTTAAACATCTTACAGAAGAAGAGCAGTTATGTGAAGAGAATTTCGTCAAAAGTACTAAATTTAATAATGCAGGGCGTGTACAAGTTCGCTTGCCATTTAAACGACCATTTGAAGAACTTGGAAATTTCTTTGAAAATGCAAAGATACGGGTAGATCGAGATAAACAACTAAAACTATTTTGTACAGAATTCATTGATAGCTACAACATATGCAACTACCAGCACAATTTGATATTAATCAGTCACATTACATGATACCTCATCATTGTGTTTTACGTCCCCAAAGTGCAACTAGCACGAGGATAGGAGAAGTATTTGACGCGTCAGCAAAATCTTCGTTACAACGACCATTGAATGATCTCTTAATGGTTGATCCTACAATACAACAAAATCTCGTTATAACTCTGTGTCATTTCACCTTCATAAGTACGCCTTGACTGCTGACGTGAACAAAATTTATATGCAATTTTTGTTTGATTCACAAGATCGAGTGTATCAATATATATTTGTAAAATTGTGTTAATGATAAATTAAGACTTTTTCAGTTGAATACAGTCACATATGGAATGACATGCTCAGCATTTTTAGCAATTCGGAGTTTGCAAATTATTGCTGATCAATATAGTATGAATTGTCATTTGGAGCTCCTGTTTTACGCGAAGACATTTATGTTGATCATCAACAACACAAAACGTCGGAAGTTATTGCGAAAGGCTGAGGAAATGGTAGATAATGTACGCTTCACAGTTCATAAAACAGATATTCCGAAGGCACTAGCCATGTCTTGGAAGCCAAATTTGGATATTTTACGCTTTCAGAAGCAGTTACGTACAAATCAATGGAGTACAAAACGAGTGATAGTGTCAACAGTGTTATATTATTTTTTGATTATTATTATTACTTGCTCTATTCTGTTTATTAGAATTACGGTTTGTCATTGCAATATAGACGCTTACAATTTGATAATTTAAGTACCTTATGAAACATATCAAAAATAATATTAAAATATCAAAACATACGTATTCTTCATAAAAATGTATTAACGTTCGCCAGCACAAGCAAATACCGTCATCACCATCTTCAACAAAATAACCCTGGTTGCATAAGTGACTCATTAACGTCTGCCGTGGATGAGTTACCCGCATACCGCATCTTAGTATAACCAACAACAACATATACTCATAATCACTTCAATTTAATGCGGTAAATCAGATCTGCATTTTAGAGTGGAGAAATTAGTCGTTTGATTATAATCATGCATAGTGCTAATAAATAGTGCTTCTAAATAAGAGCTACATGATCAAGTTCATAAGACAACAATTTTTTTTTTAAATAAAACAAAACGACTTCAAAGAGTGTGGAAGAATGACCGTTGGGGTGTCAATATGATGGCAGATTGTTGTTGGATAATATAATAAGTTGAAATGAAGTTTAAGTTCAAGTTCGAAACGAGAATATGCAACATTTAAAAAAAAGAAACCAACCTTGGCCTTGGAACTTATTGAGTGATGCCAAAATTTTGGCATGCAATATTTCTTTAAGAATCGTATACATATTTCCTATAAGTTTGACACATTTTTTTTTAATATATACAAGTTTGCTTCAGCCTGAGCTCCAGGCAGTCATTATTGACAGAAACGACCCGGAAAGGAAGCTCTCAACTCATAATTGGCTTATACTGAAGGCGGTTATCATAAAGGCCATAAACGATTAAATGATACGAAAGCAATATCCTCTTCTTTCTAAATTCCACGGCATCAAATCGTTTAAGGGCGCTAAGGTCACGGCCCTAATTAGTGAGGAATCTTCGCGTTTCCACAGAGACACAATAATCGGCATTAGTGAGCTCTGGCCTGATGCGAGCGGGATGTGGTACCGTTAAACTAAGTTGTAGAAAGTACCATGAGGATAAGACAATACTAAGTCTGATCAAAGGTCAAAACTTGAGCTCAAGAGGGCTAGCATGAGACAAAGATAATGGTAAGAATTTCTGGGTCAGTACTGGTCCAGAGTCCAAGAGCCTAATCCTTGGAAACCAGTGCCATCTGAAGCTGGGGTTGAACAAAATGCTAGGTCTGGTATATTAATAATGGTGGTGCTGATTAATCTTCATCACTCGACGTACCTTCCCTACGAAAAGGACGACCTTCATATGAGGATATCAGAACCTTTGCTCATCGTTCACAGATCAATACACAATACAATATGCTACGATGTTAGATAGCGTAAGGGAAAAACCAAAACCATTTGTTGGCCGTACAAAAGGTCTTCTCAGACTATCAAATATGTGCTACGAAAAGTCTTCTTCAAAACCTGCCTCATTAGATGGGCAAATGAGGTGGGAGGTGAGATGGCTTTTAAATAAAGCAAAATACGATAATTGTCAGGAACGCGTATCGTCTCAGCTTCAAGAGACTAAATGAAGCTAGCAAGAAGGCTAACGCACGGTTCAGATAGCTGAAAAATTAGATTTTTTTAACAAACGTTTACACTGCGCTTTCGCTTAAGAAACAGCACATGGAACGTTGTGGCTACTTGTTGGAAATTAAAATGGAAATTTTGAAGAAAATAAGGTGCTTATCAAAATTATTGATCACTTCGAAAATTTTACTGACAAGTCTCACTACATCTACATTTTTTATATTTTGACAAACATAAAAATCACGAATGATAGCATAAAGAATAAGATGCAAAAAAAACCGTACGATTTCTATTTTATTTATTTATTTTTAGCATTGCAAAAGAACTGTTAGTTTTAGTTGAAATGCTTGCATTTTTGGCCTGCATCAGGCATATAATATAAACAAATAGGTAAAGCTCATTATTTATTCAAGCAAATAAAATTAGTAGCCTATGTAGCCACCTCAACGAATTTATTACGTTAGGCCGGCTCAAGTTTGTTCCATTCGCTTAACATTGACTGATTTAGTTCGAAAACATTGAGAAATCTTTTATTTTCTGTGTATATCCGCCAATCTAATACTCCCCAAATGATTTCTATGGGGTTTAAAGCCGGCGAACAAGTTGGCCAGTCCATAACTTGTACAGATCACTTGTCTAAATAAGTCATTATTTGGCGAATTGTGTGGATACGCGCATATTCCTGCATGAAATTAAGTGATTCTTCTCTGTTTTCCACCAGAAAAGGGAGCAGTCTACTCTCCAGCACGTTTATGTACTCTTCGCCGTTTATTCTTGAGCTCGTGAACCGTATATCAAGCGTACCAGATTTTTCTCCCCACACCATTACCGATCCGCAACCAAAGTTTCTTTTAAAAAAAACAAGGGGCTCCTTACTCAGATCACGCCAATAATAACGGAACCCATCAGGTCCATCAAGATTAAATTTTTTCTCATCGGAAAAAATTACCTGTTTTAACGAACTCACATTAAAATCATAAAATATATTTCAACTAAAAATGTCTTACTACGTCCCAGTTTGTTGGCAAGTTACTTTGCAGGCAGGACACCTTCTTCAACACTCCTCTAACAATGTGTTTCGATGATTTTAATGTCCCCCAAACAGTCATTGGAGACACTTTCTTCATGCAAGAAGCAGCAAGTTGGATGCCCGATACAGTAGAATTCCTCGCTTTTTATGATGCTCGTTCTATCTCATCCAGTAAGTATCGGATACCGCGCTTAACCGTATTCTTCCGGATTTTGCAAAAAATTCGCAATAACGGTAACTACGACCAATTTTTTTTTTATATTTGGGTCACATTCAAGCCCGACATTGAATATGCATTAATTTATTGCTCAGTTAAACGTGTTGAACGTGGAATTATGCTTAAAATAGCTTAAAAACTTGATTTTTCTTATTACACTAAATATGATATTCATGCGGCTGGCTAAAAATGCAAGCATTTCAACTAAAACTAACGTCTCTTTTCCAATGCTATGCTAAAACTAGAAATCATACATTTTTTGCGGCTTATTCTTTATGCTATTATTCGTGATTTTTATTTTTGTCAAAATATAAAAAATGTAGATGTGGCGAGTAAAATTTTCGAAGTATTCTATAATTTTGATAAGCACCGTAGATGATTTATAACAATTTGCAGTGTATGTACATAGTTCTTTCAGCTCGCTTTTCGTTCCTAGCTGCGTAAATTAAAATTGTAACAAAAACAAATAACAATTTGTTATTGTCTTATATCATAAGTTGTGTTATGTTGGCGGTCTAAATAATGAGGAAGACACTAGTGCTGGCATATTTTCAACTAACGAACCAAAATCAGTGAATCATCATCGTGATTTAGTCCAGTGTGAATAAGGTATTACTGTGAAAATGTTGTTTAACTTATGCCTACTTTTTAAAAGTGAATAAAATTGTGACGTTATATAGCAAAACGATGGTTATATTTGGAATCTGGTGGTTCTAATTTTCAGTTTCTATATTCAAACATTGAAAAAGTTTGAAAAACAAATTGTACATTTCTATGTTACTTATGGCAATAAATATACTTTTACGCTTCTTTCGAAAATTTGGAATTGTTCATCTTTTAAAACATTACAAAATCCAATATAAGTATTTAGACCTCCAATGTCATTAAATCGCTAGGCGAAGGCCCCAGCAGCTAATCACTCAAGTAGTAATAAATTTAGTAGTGTGTAACATGTTAGATTTAATTATGTTAAACAAAATAAATGTTTCTTTACATTCAACTGTGTACGAGAACAGCTGAGTTACATTGGGCAAACAAAACAAGTCGTTCTCGAAAACGTGTAAACCTGAACAATTTATCACTGGTAAAGAAAGTGGCAGTTACTCCATACAAAAAAAATTACACGATCCACCTCTTAAGGAAGGGTTCCCATTTTATTTTATTTCGAAAAAAAAAATTTGAAAATCTGCCGTTCTCATTTCCTGAACTAAATGTAGACAAGCACTTGAAAATACCGAAAATAGGTAAAAAAGCAAAATTGCTTGCATTAACATCGAAAGTTGTAGTATATAATTTATTATACTGCTTCCAAAAGTAAAATGATTTATTAATTTATTGAAATGACAAGAGATTTGCAGCAAATATCAGGTCGAATAATAAATTATTAATTCTAATTTGCGTATTTGTTTCAATAAATTCACTTTTTTACTGGTTTAGTAGTTTGAGTTCAACGGACAGTTTCTGTATACGAAAACAACTCTTTTATGCAATGTTTAGGTAGTAAATGAAAATTTGAGAGTTTACGAGATTTACACGTTTTCGTCAAGGCTCTTATTAATTTTATTTCTTTACGGCGTTTTGTGAATACCCGTAATCATTCTTTAGTGTTCGAAATATTCATAGCGTTCCAGTTTTAATTTGTTACTTTGTAAAATGAGCTGTGAACCACATATACATATATCTTGACTTGTTAGGAGTGTGAAGTTATAAAATTTACATTTTTTTATGAGCTTAAAATTAGTTAATCATTATTTTTGAAGTATGTTTACTTACGTAGTTAATAGTCCAAGGCCACTAAATGTTTTTGGATATCGCTTTATGATTGATTTAATATCTTGTAATTTCATTTTACTTGTTCTTTCTAAAATTAGTTAGACCTTTCAGGTTATAATATAATACTAACTTTATAGATCTAATTTCTTAAGTTGTTTGGTTGAGCTACGCACATTTATTTGTTAACAACAAGCTAAATGAGTGCTTGATTTATTTTAATTTTGAAATATTTATCCAGAAAGTATTTTTGAAACTAAAGTGCCCGAAAACAATATAAAACTGAATTTTCTGAAAAAGAAGTTTTAACGCCACCTTTAATAAAAAAAAAAAAGAATTCAAAATTAAAATTGCTTGTTCCGTTCTGACTCGTTAAAAACTACGTAAATTCGTATTAATATTGCTTTTCATATGGTATTATCATTTTGTAGTGGTATTTGTTACGCTCAATGAAGACATCTGAAGGATTTATGGAAGAACTTTTTTAGTTAGTACGCCAGTTTATTCGCAGAATAGGCTTAGTTTTTTATTGCTATTAAGCTGAAACTTTGCACAGCCGTTTTTATTTTCATACTATATAATTGATAACATGTTTCATTTGGAGTTGCACAACTATCAATGGAAAATATATTGTAGATAAAATGGTTTCTGGATTCATCCCTAAGGTAGTATCTGGTTGAATGCATTTACATACCATTTTGAATGCATTAAACTGGTTTCCTATGTTTTAGAGATTGCATGAATGTTTTTAAAACGACATATGAATGCATTCTCTAGTAAGTACATAAATACATAAACAGTTTATTTGTTATGCTCAATTTAACTCAAACGCATCCAATAAGTTATAAATGAAAAGTCTAAAAAATTTCTACATATTTACATTATATTTAAAAAATATTGTAGTAAGGGAACATTTAGTTATAGTGATTAGATCGCTTTCATTTTATAAATAGTCATGATTTTTTACAAAAACACAAATAATAAATATAATTATATGTATATCATGAGATATGTTGGTGTCTTCATTGTAAAATAAAATCTCGAATTAAAGGGTATAGAAATAAACAACTTGCAAAAGGCTTATCAAACAGCTGTTAGGAGAACATGCCATGTACATCTTTAAGTACGTAGTAAATTTGTATGTTTGTGTTGTACTGTTGTGCGCAGTTTTTGTGTTGCCATCTCGAACTAATTTGAGAGAGTTTTTTGTTTGCTGTTTGAATTTCTATTGTTTTTTGTTTCTGATTTACAATTGCATCAATATAATTGCATAATTTAAAGACAGATTATAAACGGAAAAAATTTCCAGGGCTGATTCAAAAAAATTGATTACAAAAATGAAAATACATTTTCGGGAACAGTACGGCACAAAAGGCGAAGAGATTCTCTATGTAACACCTGCTGGTGAGGGGTTTTATTGGATTTAACAATGAAAAATTTTAATTTCCGTGTTTATATTCTAGATCAAAGTAATGTAGTGCGCGTACCACTCCGTGGGGATAAGTTGATAATTCAGGAAAAGTTCTTTTTATTTCGATTACTGCAAAAAATCTTTCTTCCTAAAGGATACCCAGATAGTGTTAGCAATGACTATGCAGATTATCAGGTTTGGGATACAGTGCAAGCTTTTTGTAGTACCATCTGCAGCACTCTTTGCACTCATGCAATTCTTCAAGGAATCGGTGTCGGTAAAGAAAACATTAACGCTTACTCCGCGACGGCAACTTGGATTTTAAAAGAAGGATGTGGTCACTTTGGTCGCATACTATTTTCATGGTGGCAAGGTTCACAGTTGGATGTTGATTCAAAAAAGTGGCGTCTTCGTGCTGATTTTCTTAACGATTTTGCAATGGGAATTGAAATCTATGTTCTTCCAAAATATTCATACTTTAGTACGCAAATACTGTGCTTGTCAACTGCTTTGAAAGCAGTGGTCGGTGTCGCAGGTTAATAAATAAGTATATATGTATATCGAAAATTATTTGGGGTTAAAAATAATTTAAATTAAAGGCGGAGCAACGCGTGCAGCTCTAACACAGCACCACGCTGTGCGTGGCAATTTAGCAGATGTGGCTTCCAAGGATTCTTCACAGGAGACTTGTGTCAATTTAATGGCATCATTTGCAGGACTTTATTTATTGACACTGATAAAAAGCCAATTGTAAGATTCTTCCATATTTCTAACAACGTATCATTAACACATTTTTTTTAGTGTGCTTTATAGCGTGTTTTTTTTTGTTATACTTTTACACCTATACGCGAATTTGAAGGCTGTACGATCAGTATGCCTTCATACATTTAATGAATCCCGTTATCTCATTGCACTGGAGGAGTTCTTTCGTTCAGCTAAAATGTTGTCACCGCAACAGGTAATACAATTTTTTTTTTTTAATACCTAACCAGTCTTTTTGAACAATGTTAGGTCAATAAAATGGAGAGAGTCACCATTGGACAAACGGTTTCTGTATCACTGAACATTCGACTTGGCTTATCAGTGAGAAATCTTATTGACGAATACAAGTCTGCCAATGTGATCGATGATATTGTTTCTTCCGTTGACCCACACGAGCGCTTTATAATAGCTGAAAATAAAAAATATTTGGGAGTGTATTTACATTTTGATACTCGTCCCCAGGATGTGCTAAAGGCATATTTCTTTGCTGTCTCCTATCTGCAAAATCGCCATCAAATTAAGGACAAATACTGGGAAATTCAAGCGAAATGGCAGGATTTCTTTAATTTGGCACAAAGAAAAGGTTTGTTTGCATATATTTTAATATACAAAGCTCTGCTGATAAATTAATTACATATTTCAGAGTGGCTTACAAATCAACACTTACTTTTAGTCGATGAATATCGTCTTGACTGGAAAGTTTAATGAATTTGATTTAGAAAGAAACGTGACCAATTTTGGTTTTGTTTAGGCATTTTATGTATGACAGTGGATTCCAGCTTATTTCTTGCAGCAGCATTGAACAGCTTTGAAACGGTGCTGTTCGGAAACTAATAAAGATCGGAAAAATTTGAACGTCATTTTTTAGGGCAGCTTTCTTTCATGATTAATTAATTCATCATTAAAGTAACTTAAAAATATAAATGGTGCACTAAAAATACAGGAAAAAACCTCACAGCTTATTTCGTGCACTGCACTGGATTTAAAAAAAAATTAAATATTAATATTTGGTATGACCTTCATTCTTTTTAACAACGTCCTTCAATCTATTTCCCATTGAAGCAGCAGGTTTTTGGGTGGTTTGAGGCGATATTTTTTGCTATTCTTCAAACAGGGCAGCAGTTTACGTTACGGTTGAAAATCTTTTTCTTGCGTATGGGAAAGTCCAAAATTGCCCACAAAATTTCAATAACATTCATTTTTGGGGACTGTGCATTCGGAATAATGAAGTGGGGCCAATTCCAAATCAACCATGATTGTACAACAGCTGCTTTCTGTTTTGAGTCATTGTAGTGGTAGAACCGAAAACGCTCTCGTAGGCCCAAGGACAATTTAGATGAAATATTCTTCTAGAGCATTTAGGCACAACTCCTTTGCATTGTTCTATTAATAAAAATTAATCTTCCGACTCCTGAAGCAGCCATGACAATTCCATCACCATGGGCACGTTTGGTTTTAAATGTTGTTTTTGTAGCTCTGTATTTGCCCAAGGCCACATATAGTTTTGCACGTCATAGCTAAAGATAAGAGGTTTTAGCATGCTACTCGACAATTAAACCTTTCCTCCCGCAACACTCGGCCTACTGTTTCTGCATAGCCTTTCTTCCCAAATTCAACTTCTACCACCAGCATCAATTTTGGTGCCGACAATTTAGGGTTGATCTTAATTTTTCGGACAATTATGAGGTTATCCTGGTTGGAAAAAATCTTATTGGGCGCTTTTCGGTATTTAACCACTATCATATTCTCATGCAAAAGTCTTTCCATTGTGCTCTGAACTGTGCAGGGACTGAGGTCTACAATTTTAAATATTTTACGCTGGCTAACTCCATTTCTGAAATGAGTTATGACAAACTCATGTTTATCTAATCTGGTTCGTGGAGATATTTTAATAAAACACGTATATCTTGATTTGGAATCGCAATTAACGTGAATTTTTAGAAAAAAAAATTGCGAAAGACAATACCATAAATAGCATTAAAAAAATTATGGAATACGATGCAACTGTTTACTTACATTCCCTACCAAAAGTGACTGCACGAAATAAGCTATGAACTTTTTTTTTCGTGTATATTTGCATTTTCTGCATTTGTGAAAAGAGGTATATTTTTTTATGGTTCTTTTACAATGTATACCATTATTTAAATACATAGCTACAATTCTACAGCACCGTTTCAAAGTTCCAATGTGCTGCTGCATGAAATAAGCTGGGAGCCACTGTATTTAATTATTGTAGTATTTTTATTAAGGAAGTATGTACTATGTACTTATGTATACGCAACAAGAACTACGTATAATATGGGATATTTCTATGTTTTCCATAAATTAAGCATAAAGAAAACTAGTAATTCAATCGAATGCCTTTCACTCAAACAAGTACGTCAGCAAAAGGTTTGATATTTTTAGAACAATGTTTCAGCAATGTAAAATTTAAAAAAAAGTAAAGCATAAATGAACTATAATCTCATATGGTTATTTATATTGGGGTTTGAAGAGATCGGTTTAACTTCATATATCCAGATTTGATATTATCTTTTTCAGGGCTGTAAACGGAAGATAGGGAAACACTGTTGTGGGGAGAAATTTAGTATTCAAACTAATATACCAAATTTTAATCTCATGTCTATCACAGCACTCAACTTTTTTAAAAAAATTTTATTTCATTTCTAATTAATTAATATAATGTTTCCAGGGTAGGGGTTGTC
This sequence comes from Amiota albilabris, assembly GCA_037040105.1. NCBI lineage: Eukaryota > Metazoa > Arthropoda > Insecta > Diptera > Drosophilidae > Amiota > Amiota albilabris. Next base: position 583 of record JBANCV010001003.1, on the reverse strand, counting down.
TTTTTCATGAGTCTGTCAAGAAAAGGAACGTTTTGAAAGCGACTTTTATTTAAACTAACAAGGCGGTGGTGATGACGAATTCATAATTTTTTGTTGTTGTTTTTTTGTTATCGGGATTATGAAATTTTTGTTGATAAATTGAGTGATTTCAAAAGATACTCACGAACGTTAATTGATCAATTTACTAAGATTGCATTGTGTATGTATGTGTTGGAAATATTTGTAACATTTTGAAAAAAAAAAATTTAAATTGCAAAGGGATAAACAAAATTGTTATAAAATAGAATGGAAATTAATTTTTCAATATTATATCATTATTCTACGTACTATAATTGCACTTTTCTCTTGTGTTTCTGAAATAATTGGGGTCTTCACGAGACTGCGTAAACTGCAAAAACAAACGCTCCGTAAACTAAGTTCATATAAAATAAAATTGCAGATTTCCGTAAAAGACTGCAACGATTGAGTTGAACAAATTGTATAAAAAATTAGCGTTGCCACTGTGGTAATTAATTGTCTGGTAACTCTGCCGAAATAGTATGGCAATTCCGAGGAAATCATATGGCAAAAGTGAAAAATGCGG
>JBANCV010001002.1:0-20931 GCA_037040105.1 Amiota albilabris | reverse complement strand
CTCACACAAAGATGGCGGCACCAGAAAATGCCCTGCCAGAAAAGTTCGGAAACTTTTAACACACACCTTGTATGTTACTTTTTGTTAAGCAGACAAAAGGTTAAAGTAAACTTTACTTGTTACTTGTTATTTTTTCTTTTTGGTTTTGTCATTGTGCCTGGAGTGAAAGTGATACAAAAACATTAAACCATACATATCATATGTATCTATTAGATACTTTATTATAAATACTATTGTGTTGTATTGTACATACCTAGATAGACAGGCAGGCTACAGTTATTTATTTGCAATTTGTTTAATGTTAACAACAATATTACTGTTATTACTGTTCATAATTTTCATTATAAATTTCTTTAAATTTCAATGTTTTGTTGTTGTCAACGTTTTTCAAAGAAAATTGTTTTCATTTTTCTGCTTTGATAAATTTACCTGATTGGTATCTTGATGACTTAATGTTAGGTGTATTTTGTTTAAGTTTTTTGTTTTTCTCGGCTATAAAAAGTTGCTTTAGGATCTCTCAGATTCTGGATATATGTACACCATTTCTAGTTCTAAATAAATATTTGTAATCTATTAAGTTTTAAGTCTTTTTGTAGATTTGGTTTTGTAGATTCCTAAGACAACTATTAACTTCCCAGATTCAGGATATACAATCCTTATGAAATATTATATAGATTCTCATGACTTTTGCAATTTCTAACAATTTTCTTTGAATTTATTCTCTTCACATATTTTTATTTTTTATTTAGATTCCGACCGAACTAACTATTGATTACTCTAATTTTGGAGATACAGTCTTTCTTAATAACAAATTATACTGACTCTAATTCTCTCTCTCTCTCTCTCTCTCTCGCTCTCTTTCTAAATATTTAAGGGAAAATACTTAATATTTTTAGTTTAGCATTTCAATTCTCCAGATCATCATACAAATACATATGTATATATATCATATCATTACTAGGAAGGAAATGCCTAGTATTGAGTTTACAAGTAGAAGATCTAAAGGTCCAACAAACCTACCAAGCTTCCGAGTTTTTGACGCTTCCGATGCTTCGCCTGCAAAAGTTAAAAATGCATGATATCGTATGGAACAAGTTATACAGATTTTTTCAAAAATACCCAACAATCAAAAGTCGATCAACTTTCGACTTTGTGGCTTCGCTACGGTTTTAAAGTGTTGTGAATGAGCAAAGAACAGTTTAGCGCCACAGAAACAGTTGTTTTCGAACCAAAAAAAGAACAATTTTGTGTTGTACCTGTTCTTTGGTAATGTTAAGTTATTTCATGTTACAAATATACTCATTGCAGTCTTCATTTTTTGTCTCTTTTATTAAATCATTAGCAATATCAAAACAAAACAATTTTGTTTTATTTCATAACAGCTGTTGTTCTCTATTTACATACAAAAGCTCGAGAAACTCACTTGAAGAGTATACGGGCATCATATATATATACAAAGTATATATATTTGTGATCAGATCGATGAGACGAGTTGATTTATCCATGTCCGTCTGTCCGTATGTCCATCTATACGCGAACTTGTCCCTCAGCTTTTGAGCTAGAGAGCTGAAATTTTGTACATATGATAATTCTTTTTACTCCGGACAAATCTTTTGTCGGAAGGAGCCGAAGCGGACCACAAGGACGGTTACCCTCCATACAGACCTCAAAGTCAAATTAATGTTCATATTAGAAAAACTTTTTTATTTCTGTTTCGATTAAACTGAAATTTAAACATTTTAAGTTTGTGATCCATATCCACCAACCTACATGATCCTAGGGCTATCAGGAGGTGTACCCCCCATACAAAACCCTAGGTCAAATTAAGGTTTTATTAAAAAATCTTTTTTATTTCTGGTTCGATTAGAATGTAAATTTCAAGATCCTACGTTTACCGGATCATATAGCTCACATACAAAAGAACGTTGTCGAGGGACTGCGTGAAGAGTATTACATCTTCGGCACAGTCGAAGATACCCTTCTTTCTGGTTTCTTGCTTCATTTGAGTTTTCTTTAATTTGATTTCATTAAAAGGAAAAATGAGATTTTTATATGCTTTCATTTTCACAAGCAATTTATCACATCTATGAATTGTTATTTATGAACATATGGATGTGCATTTGACTTTCATTAAATAATGTAAATATGTACATACACTACAAAGATTTATTTGTTTATGTTTCAAAACAAATTAAAAGTGACAAAGAGAGAGTTGCTATTCATTTTATAAGTATAAGTATTTGTTATTGTCAATGACAATCAGCATCATCATCATCATATATTGTATGCAACATTTGCAATCTTTCTTAATGACAAATTTTTATACTCCAATAAAAGTCACAAACACATAGTACTTGAACATACTAAATCAAAAGTGTACATATACTATTTAGATACAACAAAAAATAGAACTCAATAAACTTCATTCATGTTATTATGCACTTTTTGTTTCATGTTCATATGTATTTGTTGTACTATGTACGTGTATTTACTATATTTTGCAACAATAAAAATTTAACAAATCTAAAAGAAAAAAAATATCATCTTCATTTCGATTTTTAGTGTGCAGCAGTTTCATGCACTGATTACCAGAGAAAAACAAATAGATACATTAGATACGCAGATAGATAGACAAACAGGCATATATTGTAGTTAAACAAATTGAGATACTAATAGTCTATGAGTAGCAGATACTCTTACTACAATACATATGTAAGCTACATTTATTGTAGCTTACAACCATCACCATTACCTAATAAATAAGTTCCATGTTATGGTAGTACTTAGAATTCATCTATTGGGGAGCAGGGTCTTTCGTTTTGGATAAGACAATTTAGTAATAATTTTGAAAATTCCAACCCATTTGAAAGCTAAAAGACTTTAATAATTGGCATATGAAATTATTTGAATGTCATTGGTGGACTTTATCCGATTGACCCACATTTCAAAGACTTTTTCCAAATATTGTATGCAAGTACGTATATCTGAAATAACAGACTCATAGAGTTTTGGGGCCCCTAATCAGAACTTGTGAATACTCATTAATACAAACAATCATCATAAGTGAGGATGAATATGTGCATGTGACCCTTAACTTGTTACACTGAGCTTGAATTGGATTGGGAAACCTTTATTGGGGGCTAGACTTGGTTTTCTTTAGTTGTGTTTCAGAATTTCGTTATTTGTCCGGGAATCAACTTTGATACCAGTGTTCAAGTGAACGTTTTGCCCAAGGCCCCTAGGTATATGCATATACGAATACATACACATGATCTATACACGAGTATTGTTACCAATATGGGATTCCCCTAAAACCAAGAAAGATCTATAAGGCTTGATTAAATTTAATCTTTTTCTAAAAACTATGGTATGGTTTTGTTATGGTCTGGTAAGGTATGGTTTGGTATTTTTATGTGTTTGGTACATATGTGGATGGATGAAGCAATTACCTTAGATGGCTTACTTATTATGACCATGGAGCAATTCTTCTTGCTTCTAAAATGTAGACCAACTTGTACTTGTGTCTTTGTTAAAATATATTTTTATACACATTTCTTGTACTTTGTTGTAACTATCTTTGTATCTACTCACATATACATACAGACAATTGTAAGCAAGTACTGAATATGGTTGTGGTTGTAGTATGTAACTGTATGCGGTGAGGGTGGTGGTGATGGTGTTGGTGTTGGTGCCTTCCGTTTTTGTATTTCTTCTTCTCTAAGCTTCCGCTTTATTGCCACATTGTTTTTATTATTATTTCTTTTCTGTTTCTGTTTTTGTTTTTGTTGCATGTTTTGAATATGTATTTTGTATTTTTTATGCAATTGCTTAGCATTTTCTTGTGTACTCACTCATTCACTCACTCACTCAGTCACTCACTTCTCGTCCATAATTAGTTTTCATTTTTATTTTCAATTCTCCCTTTTCATTGTTTGTTTGTTTGTTTGTTTGTGTTTGTGTTTGTGTTTGTGTTTGTGTTTATATTTTGCTAGTACATATAATTATTTTAGTTCTTTTGGTAATAAAAATCTTTGGTGCGCACACTTTGACCTGTTTCGCTTGAGCTTTTCTTATTGTACAATTTTCTTTTTCTTTATTATTCTTTATTATTATTGTTGTTGTTGTTATTACTGTCTATAATCATCCAGTAAAGGAATGGATGAATGGACAATTGAATATGAGTTTTGAATGGAATGTTGAATGGATGAGTAAAAAAGAATTAAAAGTGCAAGTTAAATTTTTAATTCGACATACTTACTTGAAAAAATATGAACAATTATTAATTTTAAATTATTCAGGTATTTCCATGGCAATTTCCAATACCCCTTAGTTTGCATCCTAACAATTCAGCAGGAAATAAACTTTCATAGGATCTGATACAACACCCGCTGGCAGAGTCACTTATCAGGATGGTGATTCAAAGGCGCCTTAAAAAAACCTGCATACAAATAACTTATACGACTAGTATTTCCACAGTGAACTGAACTCAGAGTTCTACAGAACTCAAGCAGAACTCTGTGCATGAACTCAGTCTGAACTCATCATGAACTCAGCATGAATTCAATTTAAATGATGGTCAGCCCACAATAGTGTTGGAAAATAATCACAATTAGCCACAATGTTCCATGCGTTTGTGTAACCAAAATAAAATCCATCTATTTAGAACTCAAGAATGCAACTATGGGTGCCAAATCGGAACACACAAAAGGTTGAAAGGTTGAAAGGTTTTGTTTTTTTTTTGTTTTATTAAATGAGATCACCGTGAGCCTTTCCTCACTAAAACAATCTCCTTCTTACCGAGTTAACCAATCCTGCCTAGAGTTCTTTGTCCAACTTGTGCCGTTCATGCAAAATGACCAGTCTTGCACACTGTCAAATTTCTTGCTGTCGACATACACACGCCTTGCAAGTATGCCCCAGAGATTTTCAATTGGACTTATGTAAGTCAAGGGAGCAGGCTGGCCAATGCACAATATCAACAAAGCATGCTTCAAATAAATGATATCGTCTGGCGACTTGTATGGATTCGTGCGTTATCAGGCATGAAAATATGGGGACGTTCCCTATAATCATTTGCTGTAACATCTCTTCATACTCAGAACTATTTATTCTTGAGCTTACAAAGCGCAATTCCAGAATACGACTTTTCGAGAAAGCTCCCAAAATTATTACTGAGAAAATTTTTCTTGGAAAATATGAGAGGTTCCTTTCATAAATGCCTCCAATAGATCAGAAAAAAGCACATGTTTGTATAAAAAAAAAAATTCGTATAATCCATTTAAACTGAATTGTTAAAACATGCTTACGAGTTCCAGTTACATATTAAAGCAAATTGGATTCGCGCTGATTTATGACGAAATAGCAATATAATGTTGTTTAATAAGTTTGGTTTTATTATTTATTTATTTATTATTTTATATACAAAATTAAGCAATGTAATTATCAATTTATTTTAATGAAACTTCCTTCAACGGAAGTCGAGATTTTCTTTTCTTTATTTTTTTTTTTTTTTTTTGTTTAAGTTTTCACAAATAAGAAGAAATACAACCGAAAATGCAAACAAAAGACTTAAGCAACAAACTTAACAAATGCCGCATAGAAAACACAAAAACAACAAAAATATTGCAACATTTTTTATATGATTTTTATTTTGTTTCTTTTCATTTTTTTGGTTGCTTATTTTGTATGTTAAGTAGAGATTTTCTACAAAAGATACAAGATTTTATTTTTTTTTTTTGTTTTTTTTTTGTTGTTTAAGTTATTTATACAATGTGAGTAGAGAAACTGTAAAGAACAACAATTACAACAGAGGCAGCAATGATGATGATAATGGCAACAATCTTGCACAATAAAGTAAAGAAGATGGAAAATAATATAAACAATAACAAAATAATATTGTAAAAATAATAACTATTAGAGGTGTCACACCATCGAGAGTTTATTTTTCTTTTTGTTTTCAGACTCATCAATGGTAAGACTATCGAATGTTTGACACCTCTAATGACAACGGCATCTGAATAATTGAATAGTGAGTAAGTAGCTTAAAAGCTAAGAGTCTCTTTAGCAATGTCAGTTCGTTATTAATTTTGGTAATGAAGACAATTGAATTGCTCACACACAGAATAATAAACAACAACTCACCATTCACAAAAGTTTTCCAAGTAGGTCAATATGCGAATCAGTTTTATTGCAAACAAATTATAAAAGATACAAAAAAATAATATTTATAATTATATATTTGAAAATAGATACAATTAAAAATATCAAAAAACTAAGCGGAACATCATTGATGATTGATTGATGATTATTACCTGAAACTTTTTCAACTTTCACACCCTATTTTTAAACTCTTCACGTAGTACATACTGAGTATTGCAAGTTTGTCATAAAGTTTGTAACAGACAGAAGAAGACATCGGAAAGAGACCCCATAAAGTATATTTATTATTGATCACCTCGATGAAACGAATTGATGAAGCCAAGTCCGTGTTTTTTGAGTTATCCAGCTGAAATTTTGCTACTTTAAGTTTCTGAACTTTTATGTTTTTCATGATATCAATTTGAAATTTGCATACTATAAGTGCCTGATTCAACAAACGTGTATTACAGCTTCGGCTTAGTCAAAGATAACCCCTTCTTTCTGTTTTCAATATTAATTAATCAATAAAAATATTTATTTTCTTAATTTATTAATGAGAAATTTTCCATATAAAAACATTATCAATACTTCAAAATTAGCATTGTTCCTAAGAATGGACTTATATCAAATGATAACGAGATTAGATATTAAAATAAAGTTAACTTTTGTCATAGCAAAGCTAATAAACACTTACCATAAGTAACATACTATATATCACTAGAACAATAAATACTAATGTTTGAGTGAATGAATGAATGAATGAATGCTTGATCAATGGTGATCATCACCATCAGCTTAATAGTATAACGGTACTAAGAAACCCCATTCAGATACCATATATTTACAACAACAAAAAAAGAAAAGAAAAGAAAAGAAGGAGCCTTAGAAGACTTCAAAGATTAAATGGTAGAAGAAAACCAAAACAAAACGAAACAAAGCAAATAAATTTATTAATAAAAAATAAATAGAAAAAAATTCGAAATATCTTTTAAGTTGAAACAGTTACATAAAAACAACATGGTTCATTTATCAATTGAAAACTAGAAAAGTAACTTAAGCCAATTTGAACATGTCATCATCATCATTATCATTATCATTATCATTATCATTATCATCATTGTCGTGATATCGACAGAAGCAGCAGCATTAATAATAATTCTTGGTCTTTCTTGGTCTTTCTCTTGAGTGTTGCCAGTGAATGAAGTTACTAAATAGAAAGCAAACCACATCACATCTCCACATGCCTTAAAAGATCTTTTAAATAATTATCACCATCATCATCACCATCATGTTTATAATCATTACATTGATGATGATGATCATCAGCATAAACGGGAACAACAAGCCAACATTCGACAGGTTCGAATAACAGGTTCATGAGCTATTGTATCTATGTAAGTTCCCTCGTTCGTTCGTTTGAACGTTTCCTCCTTCATTCATTCATTTCATTTGGTTTCTTTCATTTTGCGGCATTTTACACTTTGCCGTTGTTCATCTTAAGACTAATATGAGCAGACAAACAGACTGATAGACGGACGGACAGTCAGACAGATAGAAAGATACTTTCAGAGATGTCTAGTGTAGTGGGTAGAGTGTGGAGTGTGGAGTGTGGTTAAATGTGTGTAGTATAAATCGATGGCGGAAAGATGAATATTAACATTTTACCATTTGCTCGCGGTTATTATTGTTAACTTGAATATCTTGATAGACAGACTTTGGTTTGGTTTCATGCGTAGCCAGTCAAAGTAAGGTGAAATGTATTTATCTATAAATCAGTTATTGTATATATACAATTTGTTCAGTTAACCAATCTCACAGATATTTATCTATATTTACATACAATACATGTACATATGTATGTATATTGAGTAGATGGTAGGCAAGGCCAAGCAACGGAACTAGCAACAAAAAATTCGTGAAAAAGAAATATCAATCATTAACATCATCATCATCATCATCATCATGAGCAACAGCATCATTATCGTCATTATCATCATTTCGATGTGACCGCATTCCAATCATGTTTTAGTTTGTTACTGAAGCTGTCTGTATTGTATCTGTGTATTTGTGTATCTATGTATCTGACTATCTGAGTATCCAAGTAACATTGTGTGTAGTCGCAATTTAGCAATAGAAAATCAAATAAAATTGAATAAAAACAAATTGGCAAACGTCCTTCCAAAACTCGCTCGACTGCAGCTGCATACTCATATACTACTATGTACATAGTACTGCTACTCACAGCATCTTAATGTGGCAACAGAAGAATTGCATTGCATAAAGACACCACTATAAGAGAAAATACCCAAACAAACAAACATGAAAAGAGAAGATGAAAATGTATAAAAATGCTTGATAGCAAAAAGAGAAGAAAGAATGATTGAAATAGTACTATTGTAAATTGTAAATAATCAAACAAAATAACAAAAACAAGAACTGGGTCAAGACAGTCAAAACTCATTTTTTATGTATGCACTTTTTACTCACTGACTTCAATATGTTTGTTAGCTATTGTGCATGTTTCTCAGTTTATCTCAATCTTTATATGGGTGTATCTGGGTATCTGGCTATACTCGTACATGTATGTATGTGTGTATGTGTGCATTAATAATATACGTATTAACTGTAACAAGAAACTATTGTACAACAACATGAAAAAGCAAAATATATAAAATTGTGCATGATAAGAGCAAGGAAAGATGGAAGGAAACACCTGTTTTTTAGCTTCTATTTGGAAAAACAATAAGAAAATGTTGATGAAACCAGAGAGAAGGGTATCTTTGACTATGCCATAGATATAATACTCTTCAAGCATTGCCTAGAAAACGTTTTTGACATATACTAAGGGTAGAGAGTCAGTACACGAACTGTATCATCTGACCACAATATTTGTCTGCGAGCTAAGCTAGTATCTTGAAATGTACTCAATTGATGAAAGAATGGTTCCGAGACTTAAAGTATTCAAATTTCAGTTCAAATACAAAAAATACACAAAAAACATAAATTTGAATTTGAATTTGTGCAGGATTTCTATTGTGTGATCCAATAATCTTAGGATTTTGAAATTTGCATAAACCATGAATACAAATCAGAAACTTATAGTGTTCAAATTTCAGTTCACTTAAACTTAAAAGACAAAACATTTTTTCCAATAAGAACATGAATTTTAATGGAAACTATTCCGCCCCTAATGATCCGATTCGGCTGATTCCGCTAAATGTGCTGCTTATGGTAAAAAGAAAGCTTTGTGCAAACGGACAGATGGACCGTTGGACAGACGGACATGGCTAGATCAACTCATAATATCGTTACACTAATCAAAAGCTGAACTGTTATGGGTTCACCGATTCAAAAAAACAGAGAATTTTAATTTAATAATTAATGAATTCATTTTTCTATATAAATCATTTGTATTTTTATATAAGTAATCTTTGGGTCTTCATGGCGTATGAGTCATGGGAATAAATTTAGTTCAAAAATCTATTTCGTCTTAGACATTTCATTTCTACATCAGATTTACCCCATCTATTGTAATTGATGTGAAACTATTTTATTGTCTAAAAAGTTTAAAATTTTCTAAGATGTTCACAGTTATGAAAGACATGACCATTAACCATCATCAAAAAAAAAAAAAAAAAAAAAAACATTTCTTGTATGGGATCTAGAAAATATAGTAGAATGGAAAAGAATTGTGTATAAAATGATTTTGAATTTGAATGTTTTCTATCAGAAAATATTGCTTTACTAGAAGACATACAAATCCTAATACAAATTAATAGTTTCCTGAGAAATATACTGAAATTTGGTATTACATTTTATAGAAATAGAAAAATTCAAATAAGAAACCTATACATATTTATTGGGTAACTATATAAATGTTGATCATATTAAGGTTAGAACTCCAACCAAGTATCCATAAATTTCAATAAACTTTCTGAGCTTTTAATGGACTTAGCCTTGCCTAATAACATTTTTAAATACCAAGGGACTAGTAATTCATAGAAAGCAATTAGAATATTAAAATTGAAGGACTCCATATATAATAATATTATTATATCTACAGTAATGTATTGAGTTATTTATGTACAATATATGAATATGGTAATGGTTTCGATTACTTAAAGTATTCCCTTGCTTGAGGATCCCTAGGATTGGAGGATTCTCCTTCCAATATTTTAGATTACTAACTGAATCTGAATATTTCAGATTACTGATCTAAATAAATTGATACTAACCACCTCTTGATTTCATGATTCTACTATTACTACTAGTACACCTTAGTGAAATAATTATATGTGCATAAATGTTTTTCTCTTTTTTTCTTTCAATTTTAACCGTTAGTTTTTTGTAGATATATAAGATTTTGTTGTTGTATGTTATATTTATATTCCAAATGCGAGAGTCTTCTTTGGACTTTATTCTTAGTACCGTTATCTTAAGTTTTAGCGAATATTGACGAGTTTCTTAGGAATTAATATGTGCAATTTGATTTTAGTGTGCATTTGACCGTTGGAACGGCAAGAAAAGTAATTTATTGTATAGTTGTCGATTACAGGAACGCATACTGAAGTAAGAAACACATTTGTAGCAAAACAAAAAAGGAAACTAATTTAAGTTTTAATGCTAGAATGCCACGTGGAACAAGTCTCTCAAAAGAAGGAAAGAATCGCCATAGAAATGCAATTATGAATTTTATTAAGAATCCAGAAAGTTATGGCAAAATGAAGCGTAGCGAGAGGCCTATAAATATTGACAAACAGTGTAAACGGGCCTAGCTGTACACAAGGACATGAGTTCCGGTAAAATTAAGAGCCATTTAGATCTTAATACCTATATCCATAAGACGAATCCATCAAACAGGTTTGCTATACTTCCCGAGTACCCCAACCAATTCTTTTGATTCCGGCACATTACAGCCCGTTTGGCTTTTGCAGAAATATATAAATTTTGGGGAAAAGAGCTTCGACAGATAATTTTTTCTATTGAAAAAAAATTTAACTAAGATTGTTCTGATGGTTGGCAAAAGTACTGGCGTGATTTAAGGCATTCGCAGCAGACCCACCATAATCGAAACCACGTAGGGGGCTCGTTAATGATTTGGGCTGCTTTTAGATATGCTGGAAAGTCTCCGCTTTGTTTCATACCAAGCAGAACAAACGCTCACACACATATGTAGAATTGTTAGTCACTACACTTTGCTGATAACCTTTATGGCGACAATTGGAAGTTTCTACAAGATAATGCCCCAATTCACATTGCATGCATAACAAAAGAGTTTTTTGCATCAAGAAACATACCCCTTTTGGAATGGCTAGCGGCCAGTCCTGATTTAAATCCACTTAAGGATTTGTGGGGAATCCTATCACCTCAGGTATATAAGAATGGGGGTCAATTCGAGACCATAAAGCAGCTCAAAGACGCTTTGGTTATGTAATGGGACAAAATTGGCCATTCCACAAACAGAAGCTCTAGTTGATTCCATGCCAAGAAGACTAAATGAGGTGCTTATGGTAAAAGGAAAACATACTTACTACTAAAATCAGCTTTAAATTAAGTTTATTTCCAATCAAATTAAGAAATTACCTTTTTGCTCATGTAAATATTTCATATGATCATTTCTTATAGAAATATATTCACAAATAAAAAAAACATTTTAATACAATAGTTTTTTTTTTTTTCAAATTATTTCACTGAGATACATATGTGAGTAGTAAATTTTGTATCGTATATAAATCGAATAATCACCTTTCGAACTAAATTGAAAATGAAATTAAGAAAAAAAAAATTGTGCATCATCATCATCATGATCAGCATCAGTAACAGCATCATCATCATCATTATCATGATCAGTAGCTATAGCAATAACAGCATTTAACATGAAATAATATAAGTAGTGTTACTATGTATCTATGTGCATCATGTTGAACACTTGGGAACAACAGTTATATTGCTTAGATACACTTGTTGTAACGCACAATACAAAAAAAAGAAGAAGAAGAAGAAAAAAAGGAACATTTATGTATTTCGAATACAAGTTTTCTTGTTTATTAGTTTTTGGTATCTTCTTCTGGTTTCTTTTCATAAAATGTCACCAGGCATCAATAGCGCAAACTTCAAACTGCAACTGCAAACTGCAAACTGGAAACTGCATTCTTCATTATCCATTCTCCATTCTCCATTTGGTGTGTTATTGTTGTTTGGTTAGTTCTATTGTGTGTATCTTATGTAAGCAACTTGTAATTTGTATCTTTTGCTTGATGATGAACAAAAGTATTAGTTTGCTCAAGATACAAGATACAAACAAGCAAAGTGAAGAAAAGAAAAGAAAAGAAAAGAAAACTATGGAAAACAAAAGAAGAATAAACTATCCATTCGAATGGTTGAACAACCAATATAACTATAAATATTTCATAATATGCACATATAATACTATTCTGTTAGACTTCTTTCTATTTACAGATCTTTTGTTTTCTTAAACCACAATAAAATCTTCTTGTACAAATTCCATGAAAACTTTTTTTAACTAAGCATTAAAGTTGCTTCATTATTTAATATTTGATTTCTTTTGTTTAGCACAAATTTTATAAGAGAAAAGTATCTGCCATATGCATGTATATGCATGCCTAGCTCTTGCATATACTAGTATTAAGATACAATTTAGTACACATACATATGTATATAATCAAACTATATAAATTTCAATAACAAACACCTTCTTCTTTTTTTTTTTTTTTTTTTTTTTTTGTGACTTGTGGAATTTGTTACTCATTTGCATAGGAAACACAAGAAAAAAAAGAAAAGAAAAGAAAATATAAACAAAATCACAATGAATGAACACAACAAAAGCAAATAAAAAAAGATACATAGATACTACCAAAAATGCTTAATACACATAAGACTTTCTAATGGTAAAAGATTGATTTCAATTTAAGGCAAAAGATACCAAAGAAAGAAATGAAAACACAAAAGAAAAGGAACATCGACAAAAGCAACAAAAATCGGAGACAAATATTTGATTTAGTTGAAGAATTTATAATGCGTGAGCGTGATTATGTTTATTTTTTTTTGTTTTTGTTTTTTTTTTTTTTGTTAAAGAGAAAAGTATCTACTACGCATGTTTAAAAGTGTGACATTGATTAGCTTTAACTATTAACATGATATGTACATTGAACAGACACGACAAACACATCCGAAGACGAGAAATCGAGAATCGATGATACAAAATTAAAATGCACTACATGTTTAGACATACATAGTACTTAAGTATCTATCTATCTATCTATCTATCTTTCTATCTACCTATCTATTAATTTATTTATCTATCTATAATTATCTTTCTGTTTCCTCATTTTGACTTTAATATGCTTTTGCATATGTACAATACATAGTATTTAGTGGTACATATGTATCTATTTATTTATAACTCTTAATTTGGCCTATATACTCGTAGTATATACTTATGTGTCTACATTCGTATATATGTTAATCTAACGGTTTATGCAAATTATATTCTTTTTCTTTCAAACAATATTTATTGTGTCGGCATCGAATGAAGAGAAAATGAAATGAAATCACATGTAATTAAGTCACATTTCATGCTTTTATGTGTTTGCTTTTCTTCTTTATTTCTTTTCCAAATTGTTTTCCCGGTATTTTTGCCAAACAAAAATGAACAACTCAAGGTTTCCAGTGGGGTTTTTCATATGGGTTGTCTATGGGAAGCAGCTGGAAATCATAACTTCACATTTGAAGATGTTGACAAGATTTAAGTTCGTATAGAGAGCCCAACATGGATCGACGGATAGTGCACACACATTAAGGACCAGATCGATATGTCTGTACTGGTGATATGAGTACCCAAAAATTAGTATTACTACCCTGTAACTTCTAATATTTTTTAATTCGAAATTATCTATTTACAAAAACTCCTGCTGCAAGGAAAGAAATTTATTATAAATCCCTGTAAGAAGCAATCTGAATTTATTAAACCCAAAGCATTTCATAGTACAGTAATTTTCGAATGTACCTTCAGTATTGAAAACAGGAATCAGCACAAATCTGTGATACACAGAGGCTTAAAGATCGACAAGATCGACAAGATCAACAAGAGTAATCACAAGATATGATACTTTATACTATACTATTGTGTACTATACTCGTAGTAATACTACATATGGATAATGTTATCTTGATCAATCAATGGTTTCTTATAATATTGTAATCTATATATATATAAAATTGTAAACGTTTTTCTGTCTGTGCACGCTTATCTCAGAAACGGCTTAATTGATTTGAATGCGGTTTTCACTGGTGCATTTTAGTAAGTTTCCTGTAACACATAGCGTTTATATCATTCCAATCGGTTCACAAAAACCAAATGTTAAGTTAATTGAAATAACGCGCTTTGAACGATTTGGTTGACAATTTTGTTAAATATAGTTTTCTTATCATGTTTTTTTTTTAACGCAAGCCGGGATATTCCTAAATATGTTAATAAATATTAGCCCGATTAGTCCAGTTTTTGGATAAGTTAAGCAAATTGCTAAGAACTAACTTAAATTCGAAAGATGATTTAAAAAAAAAAAACACACATTTTACTGTATTATTTCTTGGTGCATGTAGCCTATGGCAAAAACAATAATGGCCCCAACTTTTGAAGAGAATATACATATTGGTACATATGTACATGTATCTGATGCAGATTATCCCTTCCAGTCATCGGACAAGTTTCATTTTAATTGTATCAAATTTCTGTTCTTTAGCTCTATGGAAACTAGGAAACTAGTTTATATAATAAATTACAACTTGGCTGAATATGTTTTGTATGGAGATTATCACTTTCAGTAATTAGGACAAGTATTATTGGTTACGATTAAAAGAAATTTCTTTTATTTCACAAGTTGAAAGACTTCAGTGTTGACATAACAAATAATAATAGCTGTGACCTATGGAAAAACGAATAGCTTTAAAGTGAATTATCTATGTATAACGTATGTATATTTTTAATCCTTTTCAGCAATCGAAGAACTCAATGGTTTCAAGGCATTATACTCATATGTATATTATGACAAAGTGTCTGAGTCACTCAGTTTCATTTGTATAGCTCACAAACTGATAGATTATACTTGAACGATACGGTTGAAACAGTATGGCAGGCAAATGGTCGCTGATCATTTTTATAATTATAAGTATTACAATATTTATTTATGGGGTTTTCATACTAGTGAAATGAAAATATTTTATTGTATTATTGTTTAAATTAAAGTTGCTACTATTCGTATGTACGAGTATTACTCACTATGTATTGTTGTTGCTAGTAATTTTGCAATTGCATTCGATGGCATTGAATGTATTTGGAAAATAATGAAACGAGCTTTGAATGTGAAATTCATTCATTAATTTATATTCAACTCAGAAAATTGTACAATAACAACAATTACAATAACAACAATAATAATAACCATTTACAATAAATTTTGTCACTATATACTAAGTATTATAATATTGTTGTTGTTGTTGTTGTTGTTGTAGTTTAATTTGAAAATACAAAAACCATTCAAGTCAAATAATAAACGAATTTTTTGTTTTTATTAAGTTTTGTTATTTTCTGTTGAGTTTCACTTTTTAAATACTCACACAGAAATCTACAATGTACATAGGCAAATAGAAACAGATACAGAGATACTTCTATACATACGTAGGTACACACATTAATAAATTACAAAGTGTGATATTTTTCACTATTTTTTCTTCTTTTTTATTTTTTATTTTTTTTTTTCCCCTTTTTGTAATTGTCCAAACCTGCAAATGTTTATTATTGTGGTCGCTGCTGCTGCTGCTGCTGGTGTGACAAACAACTTGAATATTTTTGTAAGTGAAGCTTTAATGAAAGTGTGTCTGGGATGTGAAAACTTCATTCATTTTATTATTTTAAAGTAATAGATTTTTGCTATTTATAGCGCAATTATAAACATTAAATGACACAATAATAAATTATGAGAAAACAAATACAAACACACTTATTACAAGACAACAAGTCTTAAGACAGAACCTACAAGTTTGGTTGTTTGTTTCAAAACTTAAATCAGAGAAAGAGCCAAGAATCACAACAACTAGCTTATTATTAACCGATATACAGTATCATTGGTTTTGCTAGCAGTATTCTCAGCATACTATTTTAAATAGTGTAATAATAATAGGAACTCATATGTTTAGACTAAGTATTGTATTCATTCTCATGATTTTTGTTGTAGTTGGTAGGACAATCAATCCAATTTCTTTAAAGAGTATACTAATTAATTATGGCCATCAGGAATCAACAAACTTGTGTGCTTTCAATTGCTTGCCTAGGTATTATGCCTTCACAATGGGCTCAACCAATGGCCTAATGACATTACTGTGTTTTAATGCCACCACTTAAATTTATATTTTTATATTGTACATAAAATTCGAGTATACGGATTTTTGTGACTCTTCTTCTCTTAAATGGCTGGAACGAATTTGAGGAATTTATTTTTATTTTACTTACAGAGCCATCTGGTTGGGTCTTAGCTACAATTAGACCCGATAGGTTGCGCTGTTTAACAATTTTGTATAACATTTTTTTTTATCTATAATTATGATTTTTTATTGCCGAAAGAGTCGGGAAATTAATCTATCTATACACACCACATCTTCACTTAATTTGCTTAATGCTCTATTTTGAAATTATAGAAAAATGAAGAAAACCATAGAATGAATTTTAAAAACCAAAATTGTTTTGGGAGCAACCTCTACCAGTAATCAAGGAATTCTTGTTAAGACATATGTATATATACATAATACATTTGTTGTCTGCACACAATAATAAGACTATCTATAGAAAAATTTCAGTTTGTTAAGTCACATATAGTGAGACTAGCTTGCATAGAAATTGATTCTATAATGCGTTACGAAAATCATGAAAACTTGATAATATTGTATATTTTCTCGTTTTATTATTGAAAGTATAACAAAATGAAAATATCATCAACAAATTGCAAGTAACAGAAAACCAAAGATACATACATAAGTACAATACAAAAATACAAAGATACTTGTATTGAAATATTCAAATGCATTTTAGTTTCACTAAGCCTGAGAACGTTTTAATGCAAATTAATAAAACAATAAATTGAAAATTGAAAGATACAAAAAAAAAAAAAAAAATCATTAAAATTAATTAAACACGATTTATAAATCAATAGATACATAGATAGATAGAACCTTGTAATTAAATATTTATTGTATTGTATTCAATTATTTATCAATATACTTATTGAAAAAAGAATTTTATAAAATGATAAAATTATGTTTTGAGTTTGATTTTAATGTAAATTGTAATTTCAAAGGCACAAAATTGCATACACCATATGTAATAAGATATCTATTTGTATATAGGAGACGCTCGCTTTTGGACCAAAAATATGAAGTAATAAAATCTATCTTCTTACATTAGAACATAAAATCGAAGAGGGTAGATAGATAGATTTGCTGTTGTTCCAAAAACAAAAATAATATATCTTTACTCTGTGCTGAATATGCTGAAATGGTTGCTTGATGAAATTAAAAAATACAATTCAAGATACGCATCGGTCATATGATCCATTGAAGGCAACAATCATTAACAGTAAATTCAGAGGGGGCGAGGCAAAGTGCGCGGACACCTAGTATGAGTTAAGAATTAAGGAATTTATAGGGTCTGTGTAGCTATTTGAGTCACTGACCACCGATACTTAAATATAAAGGAATGCAAGGCAATATTTTTGACATGGGTGCTACCGACTTTCTCGTGAAACCAAAGGAGCACAGCGACTCAATATTAATATGTTTTATGTTCGATTAGTATTACAGTTGTTGTTCGCTATTAGGATCCTTAAACCGTATTTATCTTGCTGTTTTTTGTTATCTATGTACTTCATCAACTTTGTCTGATATATGGACCTATTTTATTTCTATGAAAAACTAAGAATCTGTATATCTCAAAAACTAGGAGATAAGATACACAGATATACAGTACTTAATTTGATGCGCCAATTATTATAAGTTCTTTGTAAGCTATAAAGGGGGAAGAAGATTCTTTATTATTTTCTCAGTTCTCAATCGATTACTCATACGCATAGGTGTGCCTTTTGTTAAAAACAAATCATATATTACAATAGAAATATGTACAATTATTTATTGTTTATCATACTTATGAATGTCATAAAACATGACATGATTTTATAATTACTTAATTACAATTTTGATAAATTCATTTCAATATTTGATTCCAAGTTTATTTCCTCACTCTCTGGCATATAAATAATCCTTAATGAAGTACGGATTTTTGTGACTATTTTGTTGCTAAACGGCTGGAACGATTTTAATGAATGTTTTTTTTTTTTTGTTGTACTTATGGGGTCACCTAGATGGGTCTTAGCAAAATTGAAGGTGCTGTTGTCGAGATCTGGGCAGTTTTTTTTATCAATTATTTAACATTTTTTTTTTTTTTTTTTTGCAACACAAGTTATTATAATCTCAAGTTTTGATCAGGCAGAGGATGATTTGATTTGATTTGATTCGATTGATAAGACAAATCAAACACAATTTGTCCATAATAAGTACGCATAACGATTTTTGATTATTACAATAATGAAGTTCGAGAAATCATAGATCCGATCTGTGAATTCCAGTGAAAAAAATCTTATATCAGTTTGTTAATGATTACCATAAGTCTAAATCTTTTTCATATATTTTATACAATAAATAATCTGAAATTTTATGCTTTTCATTTTCTTTGGTTGGTTGATGGTTTTTCCCCCACTTTCAACATAATTATATAAAAATATATTTAAATTACAATATAAAATTTTGTTTTTTCTTTTTGTATGTAGAAAAACAATGTAAAATTGCGTAAAATTTATGCGGAATTTACTTAATTTTTCTTCATTATACCTATTTACTAATTTGAAAGAGTCACACTGAGCACGTTTCATTGCGTAAAATGTCACCAGATCGGATGTTGTGATGAATAAATTTGGTGTTTGTTTTTTTAATGAAATAACCTCCAACTATGGGTAATTTGTTAAAGAATACAAAAAGATTCAAAAAGATAAAAAAAAGTTGGGCTACATTGTATTTGTCTTTACAATTGTAAAATGTTCAATGTTAACCTTGTACTGTGATGGGGATACATGTTTTGTATATATAATTATTATTCATTCAGATATTTATGTATCTGGGTTAAGTACAGTCACTATTAGTGGTTTCACAATCCTTACAGGTTAGAGAAGTTATCCCTTATCATAAGAAACAGGATTCTGTTATAAATAATGTTTCCTGATTTGAGGCAAGTTGGAATTTACACTCTGAATCTGTTTGTAAATTCTTCAGGATGGTTTCAGAGGCTAAGGGTGACCTCAGGAACTTATTAAGGATACTCTATCTTTTTCGATTACATAAATACCTTCATCTCGAACACTCTCCCACTTTTCTCTTAAAATTCAGCCATCAAAATGGGCTGTAAGGCTTCTAGATAAACGTCTTGTGAACTCGCGAGGTGCCTGTTTAACCAAACCTAACCTATCATAACGACAGATTGTTAAAAAGATTGTATTAAAATGTAGCAGATATGATATTGTGATCAAGTTTACTATTATACTGTATTCATAATTGTCACAATGGTTGTGTGTCATTATTTTGCTAGATAAATTCCCCTAGATTATTTTAATTAAGCAAATAAGCTCAAACAAAAGTAAAAGTACAAAAATTATATATAAATATTTTAATTTCATTTGTTTTGTCCCATTAATTTCCTTCCAGATGCACTTACTTACTAAGTACTAAGTTGTCTTTGTAACTATCAGACTTGAATTATGCAATAAATGCTTGAATTGTGTTGAACTCTTCCAAGCTCATCTCACATTTCTCATCTTTGAGCATAATAAACCAATTAACAATCATCATCATCATCATCATCACCACCATCATTATCATCAGTACTATTATCATTATCCCGAGTCATTAAAGTTACGTTTTCAAAATGAAAAATAATAAAATATAAATAAAATTAGCGTGGGATCCAAAGTGTTGTGATGTATGACACAAGCTTTATAGTGCAAACTTACCTACATATATGTATGTACGTATGTATATTAACTTAGGTGGATAGGTTTGTCTATCTACCTCTGCACTATACCTCTATCTGGATCTTTGTTTCTTTATTACTCGTATTATGTATGTGTGGGTCTTCTTCATTGTAATTGTAGATGATTTTTTATGCTCTGATTTGCCCTTTTTCTTTCTTGTTTTTTATTGCTTTGTTATTACTTCCTTTTTATGATACCATATTTGTACTGAGAGCACTTCCTATTTTTCATTTAGTTAGTACAATAGTATTATGGCATCATTTGGTTGGAAAAAAAAGGAGGCGCACACAATAAAAATGTCAAAGAATTTCATTTGTTGTAGTACAAGTATTATTTCTAAACTAACTTTCCCCGCTTGTGTTGCTACGCCCTCGCTAAAAAAAAAAACAAAAATAAACCACATGTTACATATTTATTTATTCTTGATAAGAAAACTATATTTCACAAAACAAAATCAATCAAATCGTCCAAAGTACGTTATTTTAATTAACTTGACTTTTTTGTTTGTGAACCGATTGAATTGAAATATTCTCTATATGTTACAGGAAGCTTATTGCAATTTTTAAGAAATGGATATACAAGGTGTGTGTTAAAAGTTTCCGAACTTTTCTGGCAGGGCATTTTCTGGTGCCGCCATCTTTGTGTG
>JBANCV010001001.1:0-20971 GCA_037040105.1 Amiota albilabris | reverse complement strand
ATAACTTTAAAAAGCATAATGACATAAGAAACTTAACGAGATCAGGTGCTAAGCGCAAAACAACGCCCCCTGAAGACAGAGTCTTTCTAAGGGAATTTAAAAAAAATCTATTTTTCTGAAGCCTCAATCTGAAATTTGACGGCCAAAAATATAATCAGTACGCTCGTATTATCCGACGATTTTAAGACAATAAAAAAAAAAAACGTGCCGCATATATTAAAGGCAAAGAAGCTTAAAAGACTGGCCTTCGCTAAGGAACATCTGCACAAGCCAAAGGAGTTCTGGAGAAGCGTTCTATGGACAGATGGAAGCTCCTTTATGTATAACTAATCAAAAAACACATCTTTTGTAAGAACAATGGCAAAAAAGACAGCCCGTTTGTCAAAAAATCATCCATGGTGGGGGTCTGTCATGTTCTGGGGATGTGTTGCGTATAATGGGCTGGGTAGCTTGGTTCATAAC
This sequence comes from Amiota albilabris, assembly GCA_037040105.1. NCBI lineage: Eukaryota > Metazoa > Arthropoda > Insecta > Diptera > Drosophilidae > Amiota > Amiota albilabris. The sequence goes on along the minus strand of JBANCV010001001.1, from coordinate 20,509 downwards.
ACCGGCTCGATGAACCAAGGTCAATATTTGAGTACCCTAATGAAAATGCCTGGAGTTAGGCTTATTGAGGAATCATTTATCCATGCCACAAAGCTCGGATGATACAATAATTAATATTTTAAAGGATGTTTGAAAACGTCTGGTCTCTTTTGAAACCCAAAAGAACAGGTTCGTTAAATGCAACCAGAGAGGAAACAATTTCTAAGGACACTTTCCTTTTGAAAAAGATATCTCCAGAAATTCTGCAAAAGTGAGAACTTCAGTACCGAGACTCCTTTAAAAACTTATTGAAGCCAAAGGAGATTAATTATTTCACTAAATTCTTTAATTTAAACTTTGTTTATGATTGACTAATTAATTCATGTATATCTTTTTAAATCTCTATGTCGCAAAATATACTGATTAATTATACAACAAATGAATACTTATGGTTCGAGTTGCATACTTATTTTTGAAATTTTTGAAAGGTAATATAGTTTTTTTGTGAAACCACACACAAATCAGACAAAAGAAAAAAATTTTTGGGGTCCTTACACGTTTGTTTCAAGCACAAAGTATTGGAGGAATTTTTGTTTTTAAATTGTTTAATATTCTCGAAAAATTACATTAAATATTTTCAGAAGTATTTAGAATAGTGACGTAGAGGCGATTGTATTGCAGTGGACTAGATCAGGGTTATTCAACCTGTTTCCTGGACCACATTGGGAGAAGATGTGGTGAGTTGGGGCGCATGAAGAGCTCATTAGAGTGGAGCTTTTCAGCCGACATCCCGTCACACTATGAGTAAGGGCCGATGCCAGACTGTTCGGATTAGCTACCAGTTTCTATTGGTGACGGCTGCAGCTTTGAAGGTTTACGTTGCGTGGGCTATTTCAAGTCCCTGTGCAAAGTGTAGTTGCACACAAGCCAGGAAGCCTTAGCTATGGTACGTAGTTTCTTGTTTTGATAGTCTTGAAGTTGCTGTATGTTGCTGTCCTTTCCTGATTTATATCGCGTAACGCCAAACCGGGGCCACTCCTTGCCGTCTTATAAGTGACCGAAAATTCATTAGACGGCCGTTGCAACTATTCAAACTTATACAATTTTGCAGAGCAGCAAGAGGTAGTGATTCTAATATGCGCTCGCCATGTGAGGCATTTGTCCAGGATCAACGCAACGTAGTGTATTTGGCACACTTGTGGGATGATTCTGTTCAAGTGCTATGCCTCAGTGTATATACACAGTTCGCCTATTTCTCTGCGTATATTCCGATGTTCCAAAGCTCGGCCAAGGCATGGAATCTTCGCAAGTAATCCTGTGGTGACTCTGAAATTTCTTGGACCGAGTAAGAGTTTACTAGGAGTCATCCACATATGAAGCGATGGTGCCGTCATGTGAGTCAACTGTAGAAATTATTGGATAACTATTGATTTGCGAAGCATTTTCAATGCAGATCAGTTTCCAATCAATTTCCAATTCAATTACAATATTTAAAAAGGAAAATATTTATCTTCATCGTTTATAGATTTTATGTGAAACCTCCAACAACCGGTAAGATTCGGCAGCTTCATATAAGCCAACTTTATTTCCAATTCGGGTACTCGTTGATCGACCCTCATATGTATACGTTTTATGTATATTTAGTTCAAAACACTTAGTAAAAATAAGTACATAAATACAGTCAAATTTGCAAACATTGAAGCACTCAAATAATTTTGACTTTTGAGTTTAATCATTATAGTACATCAATTTTTATTCAACCCTTTCAGTAATTTAAGTTAAAACATTTGCATTTCTTTGTGGTTGATTTCATTGAAAAGAGAATCTAATATTTTTTATAATACCATTATAATGATATATGGCACCAACTTTCTCAACTTCTTGTTATCGCCAGAACACAGAGTTCTGCTTGAGTTCTGTAGAATTCATAGTTCAGCTCACTGTGGTAACACTATAAGTGTATTGATGGATCCAAAACTGCATTTCGGACCGTATATATCTTCTTATAAATTAATAAAGCTAGATGCGTATTATGCTACATTAAACGTTTATAATTATTAGTTTATTACTACTAAAATATTAATCACTTCTCTTGTTAGACCTATTCTTGAATACGCATCTTGCGTATGGGACTCACAATTTAAAGCCTATTTACTGAGAATTTTAGATTGAGCTCTTTGAATAATCTCAACATTACTCACACTTGCAGTGCCCCATAATTCTGAACCATATGTTCAAATTGGTTTAATGATGGATTTATATATAAAGAATCTTATACTCAAATTGTAGGCCAGATTTAATGATGGATTTATATATAAAGAATCTTATACTCAAATTGTAGGCCAGATCTAGTGTTGATTAGCCAGTGGAAACTTCGTGCTCTAAAATTCATTTGAACTTTTTTAGATTCAATGTTAGAAGCCTATCTAGGAGAAATTGTAATTGGATTTCTAGTAACTGGTCATAGGTCTTACGTTTAAGATAACACCTCTTGGTTTATTATAAGGTGATTAGCCAGTTCTGATGAAGCTTTGTCTGGGCAGCGATTTCGGCAGATTAAAGCTGTGTCATCGGCGAAAGGTGAGGTGGCAATGCTAGAATTTGTTGGTATATCTGCAGTATATAAAATTGGACTATGACGCTTCCATGCGGAACGCCAGTATTATTATATTCCTTTGTTATAGAACTCTTGTGTCTCACTACAAAAACTCGATTCCTGATATAAGACAGCAGAATTTTGTGTGAGTTTTGAGGAAGCAGTTAATTTATCTTATATATTAAGCCTTCATGGCAGACTCGATCGAAAGCTTGAGTTATATCAAAAAAGACTGCTAAGTAATATTCTCTTGCTCGGAAGTAATTCTGTTGACTTGTTCAATTGTGCCATGCCTTGATCGAAACCCAAATTGATGAGCCTGGATTATGTTAATGATTTTTAAATGATTATTAAGTTTAAGTGCAATTATCTTTTCAAACAATTTCGCAATGCATGGCAGAAGACTTATAGGCCTGTAAGAAGAAGTCATTGACTTATCCTTTCCTGGTTTTGGTATCATAATGATGACTGATTTTTTCCACTGGGACGAAAAGAAACCGATTCTAAGGATGGCATTGAACAATGTAATGTAGTTGTGGATGTAGCTTAAGTTTTTATTTAATATAATCCTAAATATAAATTTTAATTTTATAGTGCATGCTTAGCATATATAGCTTATGACTTATGGCTATAGACCTAAACCACAAAAAGAGGAGAAAGTGTATGTACACATATGAATATGCATTGATGAGAAAGTGAGTGATGATTTTTGTGGCATCGATTTAAATTTCTACTTCTATTAAATGTAGGTATTTGTTAAACATGGTCGACAAATAACTAAAAATAATTAAAAATATAATACAGAAAGAAGGAATTATTTAAGATTATTTAATGTTAGTTTTGTGAATTTATAAAATACAATAGGAAAAATGTAATTTTTGAATTAATTACAATATAAGATCAGTTAAAGTACAAGGTTTAATGTGTATTTAAACAAATAAAATAATATCAGCTAAAATGTACAGACAAACTTCTTGAAAAGCTGATAATATTTTTAAGTTAATCCCCAAAAACATAAAATTAAAAAATAGTATAAATTGATAATAAGTTTTCACCCGGGCGGTTACTTGTGAAACTGAAGATCAATCTAATATTATATAAATATACAATTTTATAAATAATATCAAATCATAGTAGACTTTTACTTATGTTGATATATTTTTCATTCAGTTGTTTATTTTGTGTTTCAAGTTCGTTCTCGTTAATTAGTTATATTTTATAAATATGAGAACAGTTTATCATTCAATATTTGCAGAACTAGAAGCTGTTGGCATATAGCGAAAGATCGCTAATAAGATCGACAATCAGGATGACATTCATCCGGTTGAGGATTCCTCAGTTGGAGGATGAAATCCCTCAAGAACAGCAGAACATTCCTTCAGCTAAGGATGAAAATGTTGGCAAGAAGAAGAAGGGGAAAAAACAATCGCCTGTTGCCGAATACAAGGCACCACGATGAGTCCTCTGTAGACGTTGGCAACCAACTTCTTCAGCAAATTGTTAGGATCACTAGAGTATAAATATCAAGTATTTCTTAGGTTGTAGAAAAATAAAGACAAATTTTCGATTTTTCTTTTTTTCTTTCATTTCTTTCTTACTCTATTATAATTTTTTTTCCCCACGCACTTATGCAAAAAGATTTTGTGAGTGTTTCAATTCATTATTTTGCCAGTCATGGCCCCTGGGTCACCTAATCTAGGGGATAATCGCTTTGGTAGTCCTTAGGCAAAAGAAAAGAGACTCAAATCAAATCAAAAATACCCTGGTGATTTCCTTGAATTAGCTGAAGTTATAAAGAATTTGTAATTAATGCTTTCAAAAATGTCAACAAACCAATCTCATAATTATCCTGATTTGCTTTTTACTGCGCCCCTAACTTTATAAGCAAAGATTCCATTTCAATTTCCACTCTCCGTGAGAATAATCGATTAATGCTGGTGAAAACTAAACAAACAACAGAAAAATTCTTAAAAATGTATCATCATTGGCTGGAATTTACGAAATTAAATGCAAACTCCAACCTTCCCCACAAACTAAATATTTTTTGGCTTTCTGTAAAAGTCAGGGGATACATACCTATGAGATGCAAGACTTGCCAACTCCTGGGCCATACTGCAAAACATTTTTAACAATTATAACGAGTTTTCATTTCTTTTAAATGACCATGATCTTTATGATTTATGCTTGCGAGAGACCCATTTACCCCATAACTTTAAATATTTCATAGGGCTCAAGGAATATATATATATATATCTTATTTTCACAATCACTCCCATAATACATCGTCCAAACAAAATGTTGGCGTGCTTTTTAAACGTCACATCCCCATAAACACACAACATTTTCTCCTCTGCCTTACAACTCAACCTTAATTAGCATCATAGATACTTGTATCCTACCAAATCAAAGTTTTTCAGCTTACGATATATTTATTATTACAGAAAAGCTTTTCTAATAAATAAATAAATATTAAATCTCTGATCTGAAGAGTCTTGATTCTCTATTTTATATTATATCAACTTATACATGACATTTGTATTTAATAATTTTCATAGAGTTCAATTTCGATCTTGATTTTTGCGACACTGCTTCTTTTTTTCTTCCTTGTTTGTCTCTTAGTAATTTTTGCTTTTTCTAAATATGTATAATTTCAATAGTATTCAACGTATGTAGAGTGATATATATTATTTGTCATCTAAAAAGTTTATTTATTATGATCATTTATCAGGGGAGTTATATTGACGATGATTATGGTGACGGTTTATTTCTTTCCATTTTTTTTTTTTTTTTTTGTCAAAGTTTTGCATCTAACTTAAGTTTTATTCCATTTACTTTCAAAGTTTGTCAAAGACAATTTTATGATGTTCTGGCGAATTAATTTTGAATTCGTCCAATTTTCTTTTATTATTTATACTATTTTTATTTTATATAACTGCTTCTTATTCTACTCTATTTCTTTAAGAAGTCATAATTTCTACGTTTTTACGGTACACTTCTTTTTCTTTGCGGGTAATTCTAATTTTACCCACATTGGTTGGAAATCTTATAAAGGATTTCTAATTAGTAATTGCATATTTAGTTTACGTTTTATTATTTTTATTTATATATATTTCTGCTCTTTTTATGTTATTCTACTCTTTTTATTATAAAAGTTTTCTAATTAGTAGTTGTATATTTAGTTTACGTTTTAATATTTTTATACATACAAACATTATATTATGATTTCTCTCATTAAAACATCTTAAATTGGTGTTTCTTTTTCATAAATTCATTTTATTTGAAATAATTCATTTATTATACGAGTATTTATTATAGAGGAAAACAACAATACCATATGCATAAAGAGAGAATCATTGAAGGATGTATTAGTCCATTATGTTGGAGTTGTCATATTTTCTTATTGAAAAGCCTGATTTTTATTTCTTTATTGGTTGTATCATATCTCATCATATCTTATAAATAAAATTTACCGAAATTTACTTTATATTTTCGGTAGGATTTTTTTGTTCCACAAAGAATTCATTGACAGTTTGAGTGTCAACAAAGAACACAGTTTGAGTGGCACTTTATTGTATAATTACTATTTATAAGTTTGTCATTTAATATGGGTTTGTACGGGAGATACCCCTGCTGGTAGCACTTGGATCTTGAAATTTACATGGTTGATGGATATGGAACGGATTAGCGTCCAAATTTCACACAAAAAAAAAAAAATTCTAATAACAACATTAATTTAAATGGGAGTTTGCCCTAGGATCATGAAGTTTACATGGTTGATGGATATGATAAAATAGTTTTTCTAATAAGAACATTAATTTGACCTTGTGGTTAGTATGAGGGTATCCCCTCCCAGAGGTCCGATTCGGATCGTTCTGACAAATGTATTGTCCAATGTAAAAACAAACCTATGTAAAAAATTTCAAAAACTAAGAGATAAGTTTGCGTACAGACGGACATGGCTAAATCAACTCGTCTCATCGAGTTTATCACAAATATGTATACTTTATGTGGTCTGCGATGTCTCCTTCTGTGTGTTACAAACTTCATGACAAACTTATTAAACTATTCACTCCCGTGAAGAGTATAAAGATATTTTTGATAAAGACGACTGATTAGTTTAAAAAATAAAAAATTCTAAGCAAGCATCATAAAACCAATATACAAAGGCTTAATTAGAATTTATTAGATTGTATTGCACATATAAACCTTTTGCAATAATTTTCTAAGCCACAGTGAAAACCGTATCAAAATCCATTGCTTGGTTTAGAAATTCTGCGTATCAGTACTGACAGGCTTCAGTGTTTGCCTTCGCACTTACTTGTATGGAAGGCCATACTCACAGATCCGTGTCAATTTGTTGTCCCCATTGATGTTACTTGGCTTGACTCGTTTTTAAAGCAAATATAAAGGAAACACTTAGTAACATTGTAAAGTACAATACTATGATAGAATAAAATAGAATTTCCAGTCTTTATAGCCTACATACACCATACGGAACTGTGATATTTTGTACTCCTCTTTGTTGAATACATTTAAACATCTTAACAATCAATTTTTCAAGTCACATTGATCATTTCTGTATGGTATATACTGTTTTACTTAGTCTTTCAACTGCCTTGCCTCAAACATCAATGGGTATGTAAATCTTAACACCAGCAAAACAAGAATCCATTGAGCATCTTCTGGGTTTTCTCTGTTCTGCCCTCCATTAATTGAGAAACTGATTAATGTTTCAACAACTTAAATTTTAAATTTCATTTGAATGTCATTTTGGAAATATTTTTACTCCACATAACTTCAAATAATAATAACATAACATCTTATAATAATAATAATGAATGAATGATTGGATGAAAGAGGAGTGCACTCCAATCTACTAATATTAGATATTGGCAAAATAATGAAAAAAAAAAAGAGTGACAATTTTAATATCAACAAGAAGACGCAAAATGTATCAAACTGAAATGAAATCTATAAAAGGTATAGGGGTAGAGGAAGGAGAAAGCGCAAAGGCGGGCAACACATGTGTGCGCATTCAAGTGAAATTCCTATGGGTTTCTTTCTTTCGTTGCGGTTACCATTAAGGACAGAAACAACAAAATACGCATTTAAGTTTATCTTTTGTGTGCCTCTCTCAGTGCACTGCATCCCCCAACCATGTTCGCATCCCATCTTACCAGCATCCACCATCAAATGCTCAATAATAAACATTCTCACCATTGTCATCACCACCGTATACCGCCATCACCAGATGCGCTTAAATTTATTTTTATGCTCGCATGAGATTTCGACAAGTTAAAGCTTTTTTCCATCAGACGCCATACACCATCCGCCATTTGGCATCCGCCATCCGGTATCCGGCATCTGGCATCCACGTATGCTACAAGTTTATTGTATTTCATTTTTTTCGCTTCCTTTTCTTCTTTCTTGAATAGATTTAAGGAAGGAGTATGAAGAAAGAAGAACACGACACTTGCAATGTCACATATAAGGCGAAGAAAGAGTGTTCCCAGGTTGCCAGGCTGGTTTGGATTGGTTTCGAAGAGAAAAATAACATTTGCTTTATGTTTTTTATGGCTTTTCAATAAGTTGGCAGCCACTTTTGCGGTTTTAAATTTTTATTTTATTATCGAACGCAATGAAATCCATGTACAAATACATACATATATGTGTAAATATGAACCATTCACTTCGATCACATTTATCGATAAAAAATGTTTTAAAATGAACTCAAAAATAGAAAACCAAAAAAAAATAACAAAAAAAAAAAAAAAAAAAAAAAAAAACAAGAACAAAATCAGAAAGTAAAATGCGGGAAATTCCTAAATTTTTATGATCTTGCAACATTAAAAGTTCACAAAGTCGTTAAAAAAATAATGTAAAAATAGAAAAACAAAAATGCTTTCGAGTTAATTTCGTTAGGAGGAGTGGACTCCTAACAAGAAAATAAATACCAAAAGATGATGATGATAATGATAATGATGATGAACATAAAGGCAAGAGCTCGACCAAGTGCGAGTGGGACTGGCACCCGAAGGGTTCCGTAGCATCTTACAAGATTTAACACTATGATGTATTTTTTAAAAACTTTTGCAAAAGAAACCAAAAAGCCACTATAACATTGTATACATATATAAAGATTTGAAAAAGTAATTGTCTAATTTCTTTACATCCGTTAATAAAGGTATTTCTTTAAGTTGTTTGGGAATCATACGGAAATCTATTATTTCTTACTTATTATGCATTATGTTATTGTCTGCCCTCGGACAAACAATGGACGCTTAGTACCCAATGGATAAATGAAAATAATACTATATAAGTAGATTCATATGTATTTGATGCAGATTCAAAAGATAATAATGCAATGCTCAATAATATTAGTAGTACTTAGAATAGTTATCAAAGAAATGCTGCTGCCATTAGACATATTGTTTGCATCGATTCAGTTATTGGCATTATAGCATTACATTATTTATGTATTTGTTAATTGTAAAATTATATACTCATATGTAATAGTTTAGGCTCGAACTTGGTTTGAAAAGTTTCCTTTAAAAGGATTCATGTTTCTACAAAACAAAAATTCAATTATATATAAAATATATGATGAAAATACTCGTAATGAAAGACTTCAACCGATTCAGTAAAATATATATGTACTATAATTATTAGAAAAATTAAAATCTCTTTGCGTTATCATTTAATATTAATATTTATTTTATTTTTTTTTTTTCAATTTCTATATGTGTTACTTTTACTTTAAAATATTTTATTGTTTTTATCACAAATTCTCACTTAAGCAGAGTGAGTGAGTGAGTGGGTTTATTGGATTGTTTTGGTGGGTTGATGGGTTAACTGGTTCATTGCTTAGTTCTTTTGGTTGTTTAGCTTTATTAACGCATTTGGCTCGTAAATTAAATAATACTAAATCCTAAAAACCAATTGCCGCAACATGTTTCCGCCCTTTTTATTATCCTTGCACGCACACAGCTCATAGTACACAAGACACGAGACACGGTTCAGAACAAAATAGGAAGGGAAAGACAGAACAGGACCGGACTGGATTGGCAAGGCCAGAGCGAGCCGGGATAACAAACATAGTTAAACATGTGCAGACATGCAAGAATAAACATGCTGGTTGGTTGGTTGGCTCACTACAAACTGATTGCATGGCGACAACAAACTGAAACGACAACAAATAGGCTCTATGAGACCCCCTCTATGATTCTCTCTATGATAGTGGAAATGGAGTTCAGGGAAAAAATGAACGGCCTACAAAGACCAGCGACGCCCATAGATTTGGTTTAGATGATTTTTTGTTTGTTTGTTTTTGTTCTTGTTTTTGCTTAGAGCAAAACATAGAGAACTCCATGGATGTGAATATGGATGTGTGCATCTGTGCTTCTATGCTTTATGTATGCCTGACGTGACAATATTTATCGATAACTATTAGCACTGATGCATGAAATGCGATAACATTAATTGGCTTAGGGATCATGTTCATGTTCACATTCGCGTTTGCTTTCTCCCTACTTTTATCTTCATCTCACACTCCCTCTCTCTCTCTCTCACATCCGTTCTTTGCTCATTTCCTGTCCCCATAAAAACCATGTGCATTTCAATATGTCGTTAGTCGGTTTTGAATACCATTGAAATTCTAGTTGAATTATTAAGTATCGCATGTAATATCTACAATAATTTTGGCTTATTCCAGCACATTTCATATTACTATGCAGTTCCATGCAACATACTTTGTTCATGTTAGTTTAAGTTCAGATGATTTGATTGTTAACATAAACCATATACTTAATGCAGTCATGAAAGTACTTATAAGACTAAAATTTTTAATCATATAAATAGGGTTAATGATATGCAATCATAATAATGTATGTATTTATTATACAAGGATCATCAATTAAAAGGTCCTTACTTTAAAATTTTGACTAAGAGATCTTGTCAAATTTATTTCTTATTGAATAGATAATAATGAAATTATGGGAAAAATTGTTGTTTTATAATCACACCAAAATGGGGTACGTAGAGACCCTTAAGTAATACAAGGCTCAGGGTATCTACCAAACATTTTTGTAAAGACATTAGAAATAAGTACAATAGTTTTGAAAGATAACCTTTTTTAAGGGGGTTTTTTTTTTTCTGTATTTCCTCTTCTTCCGAGAAGACCAAAAATTGAGAAGAAAAATAAACTAGAATTGAAATCGAAACACATGGAATATAGAAAAGTGAACTGTTTATCAGAAGCTATTGTAAATATATATAAAGTGATTAACAATAGAATTATAGAACAATCCGAAAATTTTACTGCCAAGTCTCACCAAATCCACATTTTTTATATTTTGACAAAAATAAAAATCACGAATGATAGCATAAAGATTGAGCTGCAAAAAAAAAACCGTACCATTTCTATTTTCAGCATAGTATTGGAAAACAACCGTTACTTTTAGTTGAAATCCTTTCATATCGTGTTTGCTAGGTTAGTTAATAAGGCCGACTCAAGTTTGTTCCATTCGCTTAAAATTGACTGTTTTAGTTCGAAAACATTAAGAAATCCTTTATTTTTTGTGTATATCCACAGAACTAATACTCCCCAAATGTTTTCTAAGGGGTTTAAGTCCGGCGAACAAGCTGCCAAGTCCATAACTTGTACAGAGAAGTTATCTCCAGCACATTTACGTACGCTTCGCTGTTCATTCTTGAGCTCATGACCCGCAATTAAAACGTACCAGATTTTTTAAATGCACCCTAGACCATTGGCGATCCGCCACCAAATTTTCTTTTAGAAAAAACAAGGGATTCCTTCCTCAGATCACGTCAATAATAGCGAAACCCATTTAGTCTATCAAGATTAAATTTTTTCTCATCGGAAAAAATTACATGTTTCACATTAACATCATAAAACAGATTCCTTTAAAAAAATGTTTTACTGAGTCCCAGTTTTTGCCAAGTTAGTTTCAGCAAAATGAGGACGAGCTACCTTATGGTGCTTTTGCTGGCAGGACACCTACTTTAACAGATCTCTAACAATGTGTTCCAATGATTTTAATGTCAACCAAACAGTCAATGGAAACACTTTCTTCCTGCAAGAAGCAGCAAGCTGGGAGCACGATACAGTAGAATTGCTCGCTTTTTTTTTTATGATGCTCCTTCTATCTTGTTCAGTAAGTATCGATTTCCTTTCGAAACTACGTGTTCTACCGTATTCTTCTGGGTTTTGCAAAAAATTCGCATTAACGACCAATTTTTTTGATATCTGGCTCACATTCAAGCCTGACATTGAATATGCATTAATTGAGCCCTTTTCTTGCTCAGTTAAACGTATTGATTTTGGCATTATGTTTTAAATTACTTAACAAATTGTTCTTTCTTTTTACACTGAAAAATTAAATTGATACGCTCTCTCTCAATGCATTTTCTGATATGTGTTCTATAAATATGACAAGCCTACGAATGCCAAAAATGCAAGCATTTCAACTAACACTGGCGAGAGATGCCAGTAAAATTTTCGAAGTGTTCTATAATTTTGATAAGCACCTTAGTTTTTAGATTGAACTCTGAAAGACTACAGATACAAAGAATATAGCATAAATAAGTTAACAATATGCATATGTTGTAAGTTTTATGTTAAATTTTTGTAAGAATATGAAAATGAGACAATATTTTCTAAGAAGACATTCATAATTATTCCCTTTCCCATATTTTGATTAGCTTTATGCTTTATTATGATTTAAGCATTTTTTACAAAAAATATTCTCAAGCTAAATCCTTTTCACCAAAACAAACCAAAACAAAATAATTACTCTACACCTGAGCTTCTGGGACCCGGTAAGGATACGGCTAGCGACTGTGATTTTTGCCATTTTTAAGATTTCAACATATTCGTACATTACATAGGAAAGGGAGTCATAAAACAAATGAGATGGTTCCTTGGTTGCTTAGTTGGTTGCCTGGTTGCTTCTTTCTTAACATACATATGGCAAACTGAAGATTTATTTTAAAAATTGGGCAAGGGCACAACAAGGAAAAGATGAGAAGTGAAGAGAAGAATTGGGATTGGGAATGGGATTGGGATTGGGAATGAGAATGGGTGAAAAGAAATAAATTTTATGCTTATGCGCCTAAAAATCTGCTATGGGGCTTTAAGATTTTCCAGTTTAATTTTTTTATTTTTTGTGTTTTGTGTTTTGTGTTTTTGGCTTTTGTTGTTCTCAAACTTTCGTTCATTCATGAAATTTATGTGTGCGAATTTTGTGTTGTATTGTTTTGTTGTTGTTGTTGTTGTAGTTGTTGTTGTTGTTGTTTTTTTTTACTGCTTTTTAGCTTTATCTGTAGAAAGTTTTTGTTTTTGCTGGAGTGTTTGGCGTGCACGCGCTCATTTCATTCAAGGAGTCACAACATTGGCATCGTTCAAGTCCAGGCATTGAGGCAGCATGGCAGGCTGGCAGGCTGGCAGGCTGGCATGCTGGCAGCAGTCAAAGCGGACCAAGTTTAACTTTGTCAGAAGCCGCAGTGAAAGTATTATCACGGCAACGAACAATGAAGGAAATGAGAAAGAAAAGTTTATCCTTTTCCTTTCCTTTCATTTGCCTTGCTTTTCTTTCGGTGTCCTGTTTTTTTGTGATTGTTGTTTTTGTTTTTGTTTTTGTTACACGAGAGTGGATCCTTTTCATGAGTGTGTGTCCTAAAGTAAAAGTTTTTGTTAAATGATACAAGGATATAAAAACTTTATACGCTTATTTGAAATGATATCCATTCCGCCATTCTTCCTCACTCAATTTGCTTCACTTCACCAATTCACTTGCTTCACTCTGCTTTGCTTTGCTTTACTTTGCTTTCTTGTTCAGATTACTCGGTTGGCTTTGTTGTCTACTTGTGTTGTCTTGTCTTGTCTTGTCTTGTCGGCCTGCCTTGGTTCTCTGGTTACCCTGGCTAAGAAGTATTTAGCCTTAAGTGGTAATAATTACGGGGTTTCAGCGTTACTTGTTAAGAAACCAAGACCAAATATACATAAGTACTAAGAGTCAGTTGGATTAGACTGTGGTAGGCAAAAATAGGAATAGAAAACCATCACATAATTGAGCATTGCATACTGTAAATACTGTGCATACGAGGACTAGGACGAGTGTGATGTATGTATGTCATCAACGTATAATTTTATATGAGAAAAGTCTTCTCCATCTAGAAGCATTGATGGCTCCCCCGGCGCAGTTGTTTGAATAAGAAACGTCGCGACAACAGAGTCTCCAAATGGTTGCCTTAATGCCTGACACAATGCCCCCCTGCCTCTTTGCCATTCAGCATGCAAGCTGGTCTGTTTGACTATGCATCCGTCCGTCTGTCCGTCCATCTGTCAGTTCGCTTGGTTGGATGGCTACCAGTTCCCTTTGGTATACGGTTTGCTTGGCTACAACGATGGCTCCCGCCGCATAAGTTAATTAAGTTTAATTGGATTAAAATTACACAAAAAGCATAAATGTAATAAATCTCAGCAAGCGACAGGCAAATGAAAGGGTTAACAACAGAGGAGACCAATCTACCAACTGACTAACTGACAAACTAACTAACTAACTATCTAACTGCCATACAAACAGACCAACAGACAGACAAACAATCAGACAATGGAAGGCACCATATTGAATTGGATTTGGGGGTTTTCGAAGAAAGGAAAAACTTTTTAACATTTCTATTTCTATTTTTGTGTTTTCCTTTTAAGAGCCAAAACGTGTTTATGTGGCAAAAATAGAAGAATAGATGCCAAAAAAAAAAATGAAATGACATTTCATATTGATAGGCATTCTTTTAGTTCCTCCTCGTCTATATGGTATTTACGTGTACATCTCAATGTTGTTTTTTGGTACAATTATTGTTGTTGTTATTATTATTGTTAAGGACATTCAGGACACTCATACTATTGCATTTTATTTATATTCTCTATATTTTAGTTTTGTTCACATTAGTTTTGTTGTTTTTCTTTCGAAATTCATTATTTTATGCTACATGTTAGATGAAAATCTAAAGTCCCACACCCTAACCAAGGCACTGAACATCTTTCTCACTATACATTTTAATTTCATATTTAATTAATAGTCTCTTAGATCAAGAAATACGAATTCATTTTGAGACATGAATTTCCTTATTCACACAATTTTTAAAAGTTTCAGTTCTCCGTTGTTAGTGTAAGAACATTACACTTACAATAGATCATGCATTGTGAGTTTTGCAATGCTAATCTGTCCACATTGAATAAAATCACGTGATAAAGGATGCTTGTATGCTTTAAATAATTTACAAAGTACTTTTACGCTTTGTAGTCTATAAAGTTCCTTCCCTCCGGTATTGTATTTCTTTTCTTTCTTGGATCATTCTCAATTACTTACTGTGTATCTCTGTTTTATATTTTCCTTGCTCAAACATGTTTAATTCATATTTCATTGTCTACAATTGCTTTCATTCCAATTATCATCATCATCATCATCATCGTCAACATTTAAGTCTTTTTTATACTCTTCACGAAGTGAGTAGTATTATAAGTTTGTCATGAAGCTTATAATACAGAGAAGTTAACATCGTAGATCCCATAAAGTAAATAAATTCTTGATCAGCACGACGTAACGAGTTGATCTTGCCATGTCCGTTTGTCCATTTGTCTGTCTTTATGTATGTGTGCAAACAAGTCCCATAGTTTTTAAGCTTGAGAGAAGTATTTCTTTTTACCATACGCAGTTCATCTATCAGAATCAGCCGAATCGGACCACTAAGAGGGGTACCTCCCATACAAAGCCCCTACTCAAATTCATGTTCTTTGTTCTATCATCTTGTAATTTGGACACAATATGTTTCTAACTCATATTCATCAATCATGTTAATTTTATGATCCTAGGATTATTGGATCGCATAGCTGCCATACATAAAAACGTTTTCTATGGGATGAGTGAAGAGTATTACATCTTCGGCATTGTCAAAGATTTCCTTCTTTCTGGTTTTAAGTGAATTTAGTAAATTTGTAATGCAGTCTATTTGCTTTACCTTATGATTGTGAATTTTTGGGTGCTGTCATAAAGCAAAGGAAAACATCATCAGATTCTTTTTTTTTCCCCCTTATCTCTCCATCTCCATCTGCTACAATACTTAATACAGTACATTTCATTTTTCTGCTTCGACTTGACATAGTAGCGAACTATGTAGCACAATATTTTTGTAATAACTTTTACGTTATTTGTTTTGCTTTCATTAACTTTCCCTTCGTCTACCATTTTTTGATGATTTCATCATATGTTTTTGATGATGCTGCTGGCTACTGCTATCGTATTGCTCAACGCCACAAAGTATGCTTTAATTTTATGACATATCTTGAAAGTTCTCACAAAAGAGAAAAACATTTCTACAATATTTACCTCTTGTTTGGTTTTGCTTTGCGGTTTTTATTGAAATATTATGCAACAAAGTTGATGAATTTTTTGCTATTTAGTTTTTATCATCCCCTTCATTACCTTCCATATCATTCCACACATTTTATTTGCTTGCATTCTTTCATTCATTCATTTCATTTTCACATTTCACTTTTTATACAGTTTAATAAATAGTATACTTTACTATAAAAATATGTATGCAATGACTTTGTACTTTGGATTGATGTTTGTAAGGCATTGAAAGACTCTCATACAGCATCGGTGACTCCAAAAACTAATGTATGTTACGTATATATGGTAACGAGGAGTATTCACTTAGCCATATTCATCCATCCGTATGTCTTATGTATACTACTCGTATCAGTTTTTGATCTTCATTCAGAGTTCTCCGATTACTTGAGGATTTAGCTTCTATAGTTTGTTTCCATTGAAATCATTTGTTTTCCAAAAAATTGAAATATCAATTAAATTAAATATTTGCAAAAACATGAGTATGTAAGGTATATAAACTTCAGTGAACTAGAGTTAATGTGCTTTCATCTTAGCGCTAGTCGTTCAGAGTTTGTTCTATTGGCATCAGGTGGCGTCATTTTGGATCATCTCATTGAGAGGCGTGAGTCTTGGGAAAGTGACTTCAATGATATGCCTCTTAAAAGCTAAAACTATAAAATTTTTCATCTTCTTGTTGATGTTGTTTTTGTTACTATGTTGGTGTTCTTGTTGTTGTTATCTAGAAAAATTATAATAGCAATAGAGAATTGTTGATGAGCTTTGGAATTTAAGGCAGAGGCACTTAACTCGACTCAGCTCAACTCAACTGAACGCAAAGCAACGCAAAGCAACGCAACGCAACGCAACGGAACTCAACTCAGCTCAACTGAAGGAGCTAAAGGCAAAATAGCATAAAAGGCGTTGGTCTCCCTAATTTAAAAGGCATCAGTCAAGTAGGAGATTTTATGTATAAAATTTCAACTCATTTTTTTCTATTAAATTTCCCCTCTTTATTCTTTTCAATCTTTTTTATTTAATCCTCTGTAAGTTGATCAGTTGATTTTGTTTTCCTTGTTTTTGTTTTTAAAATGAATTTTGAATTTGAAAAGTGGAAGCATGAGGGGTAACGAAGTGGGTGAATGGGTGAGGGTTGTAGTAATTGTGGTAAGGTGGTGGGATTGGAAGGGGGAATGGGGGCAAATGGTTATATAAAGTGAGCGCATTTTTGTGTCTTGGGAACATTTTAATTATTCAACTTTGTTGACAAAGTTTTCGTTGTTTCCTTATTTCGAAGACGACCAACAGAAGCAAAAAATTAGAATTGCAGGAAAAAGGATGAAGGACTAAGACTGACATATTCTAAATAATTTTGTTGTTGTTCGTGTTGTTGAGACAAATGTCGCATTGTGGCTGTCATGATTTGCTGCTTGAACAGTCAAAAGCTTTCACAATTTAAGGTGTGGCTGCATGGGTAAACCCCATGTTTAGTTAAAGCTAGTTGCTTGCTCTTAAACGACAAGAGACTAGGGACTATGAATACATTAGAATAGGATATTGGGACTAGCAAGACATATGAGAAAGTTAAATACACAAATATGAAGTAACAATAGATATGCTTTCATTATTTTATATAGTATTGTATATTGTTGCATACCTTAATGAATTTATCAAAATCAATTATAGAATGGTAAATATGCCTCAGACCATAGTGAAAAATTATAGTATATACCTATATTGATATCAAATTCATTTACAGTTATTATATTGAAGATCAGAGGACTTAAAATAGCAGCAGAAGAGAATCAGGAGATCAATGCTAATTTTAGTTGTACTGAACTTCTACTGTGGAAAAGTAGAATGGTAAATTGAGAAATATTTTAAGCAATTTGTTCTGCACAATTTGAATTCTGTTTATATGCATGCAAGCACAATCGCCCCCCACCCTGAGACCCGTATAGCAAAATTGGTTTGAATATCGATTTGAATATAATAAGTTTTTTGTTCAGTGAAAGTTGGAATTTCCGGCTTATGAGCGGATAAAGTAATTTTAATCAGAGAATTACCAATGTATACGTTAAATGTAAGATTTTTTTCAAAGTGTGATCCTTGATATCGTTAGCTATTAGTCCAATGGATGTCAATATTATTAAAATTAAGATAAATATTGGGTGGAAACAGTACATTTATCAAAAATAGGTACATCATAGATGTATACATTATATAATATCGGACTCAAAACTAATCACTGTGGTACCAAGGCAGAAATATACTTGGTACTCAATTGAATTTCTTATTTTTATTTTGAATATTCTGCTTGGTAAATTGTTTAAGCTTGAGAAGAGGAGTAATGCAACTCATGTGAGGCCTGAAGCAAATTAAGTTTATTTTCGAATATTTTCAAGAAGTAGCATTATAAGCTGATAGGGCGGTGGTTATCAAGCGATTCAGGTGGTTTCCCTGGTTTAGGAATGGCTATGATTTTAGCAGTTTCTCAAGATTTCAGGAAGTAACCAATCTGATGACAATATTTAAAGATGGAAGCAAGAAAACGGGTAAACACTAAGTGGCAAGGTTTTTGTATAAATGTTAGGACTATTGTCCAAACCTGGAAATTTTTTCATCTTAAGTGAGTGTATTATATTTATTATATTGTATTGAATCTCAGATGGTGCATCAAACAATTGATGATTGTTGAGTGCATTCACAGAAGCCTTTAGAATGCCTATCTAGATTCACAATCTGAAAGCCTTTCCACAATAAGTTCAATTTTGTGAGTTGTGATTTGGAGTCCATAGTGGCATTCTTGAGTTCTGAACAGATGGTTTTTATTTTGGTCATACACATGCATGCAAGGTTGCGGTTAATTGTAAGAAATTGAAATAGACATTTTGTGGAAAATAGATTATTTAAACAAATTTGCACATAATGTTCTCAGTTCCCTTTTTCTTCCCTGCTATGTATTTTAACAAAAATTTTACAATTTCAAATTCTCAAATTCTGTTTGTTTATTGTTTTGGGCCACAATGGCAACAATTTTCCAAGTGATATTATTAATGTACCTGTTCACATAGTGAAAAGTATTATAAGTTTGTCATGAAGTGTTTAATGCAACGAAGGAGACATCGTAGACCCCATAAAGTATATGCCTATATTCTTAATCAGCGTGACGAGACGAGTTGATCTAGCCATATTCGTTTGTCCGACTGTATGTATGCAAACTAGTCCCTCAGCTAGAGAGTTTAACGAAGCTTTATTTTTACCGTACACAGCACATATGTCGGAATAAACCGGATCGGAACCCCAGGAGGGTTCCCTCCCATACAAAGCATCTACTCAAATTCATGTTCTGATTTGAAAAACATTTTTTGTTTTTTGTGCTATCATCTTGAAACTTGGACACAATTTCATCAATCATGTAAATTTCAAGCTCCTAGGATTACTGGATCGTATAGCTCCCATTCAAAAACCGTTTCTAGGGGATGCTTGAAGAGTATTACATCATCAGTATAGTCGAAGATGCCCTTCAATCTGGTTTTAGTTTAATTTTATAATTCAAATAATTCAGTTGGGTCTCACAGTTAGGTCGTCTTGTTCTAAGCCAATGTCTACACACTACTTTTCTGTTTACAATAAGCTTAGTGATGTTATTAGACAATTTTTTTTCCAAATTTTTTCACTAGGCACTACAAATTCGAGTGCAGAGGCTACTTCTGTTGTAGCAATATGGTGAAGCTGCATGTCAATTAAATTACATTTCAAGTTTTGCTTAAAAAATTTTCACTTAAGTTTCGAGTACATAAGTTAGTTATTTTCAACCATGTTTGGCTGGCATTTAAGCTACCTTAACAATTACCGGAAGATGATCCGATGTAAAGTCTTTAGAGGATATCGGTTCAGTTATCAATTTAGAAGAGTTTGTAAGGAAATGTACGACAATTCATAAGCAATATTTCCCCAACAGTTTGCCGTACTGCAATTCCACAATATGCATGAATTGGATATAATAGATTAAACAAGGGCATCCTGAGAGGCGACTGTTTTGTCAAAAACCTTGAACTTTTGATGGTAATTTAAGGAGAATAATAATGTTTGGTTGGCCTGAAACAAAGTGTTTAAAAAGAAAGTTTCCCAAATAAAATGCATAATTTTAATGGAATGAATACGTATAAAGTTTAAAGACAGTATCTCAATAAATTAAGAATTCAAAACTAAAGAGCCACACACATGAGTTTAAAGAATAATTCGAAAATGTGATATTTTAAATTAAGAGAATGCAAAAATGTTAGAAAGAAGAGAAGAAAGTGTTAAATATGAAAAATGAAGAATAAACAATGACAAGATACTCAAAGAAAGAGGAGCACGTGAATACTGATTGCATATTTTAAAAATGCTGATGACTAAGGTAGGCCAATACATACAAGGTGTGTGTCAAAAGTTTCCGAACTTGTCAAAAAGAAAAAAAACTACAAAATAGTTTGGAATGAAACTTTGCATTTATTCAAAATAGTCTCCCTCCGACTCA
>JBANCV010001000.1:0-21013 GCA_037040105.1 Amiota albilabris | reverse complement strand
AATAAATGCAAAGTTTCATTCCAAACTATTTTGTAGTTTTTTTTCTTTTTGAAAAGTTCGGAAACTTTTGACACACAACTTGTATTTTAGTCTAGAATATCACCCCGATTCCCATGTCACGAAGCCAAACTGAATACTTGATTGACTGAAAATGGCATGCCAGAACATTTTTATTATTGATGGCACCTGTATCACCTCGAATCATTGAGATTCGACATATATACAGTAAATTATTTATTTATTTATTATTAATGATAAAATACTGCCAAACCAAAGGAATGCACGTAACAACAAATAATGAAATAAGCAAAATTGTGATTAAAACTACATAAATGAATTAAATCTATCTCTGACCGGGTGGGAGAATTTTTTTTTGCTAAATAGCGAGCTAGTAGGGGCACTTACAGCCATTTATGGTCAGAAACGAAAAAATTGAATTGATATTCTATTGCTAAAATATTACAAAAACAAAACGAAAGCGCCAAAGCGAGACAAAATTTTTAAATTTCAAAAATAGTTGCAAATTCACTTTATGCACATATGTAGTGTATGTTAAAAAGCCAAAAACACGACCATATCCATATACATATCAGAGGTGATTGACCTCGAAGACCTCAGATTTGTCTTTGCCAATATAATTGGAAACATAACAATAAAATAGCAAAAGACTATACTATTAACGTAAACAAATTTAACGAATGATTCAAAAACGATATTTTCATATAGTTAAATTATTAAGATTTGGTGGGGAAGCTTCTCTATTTTAACACAGCTCTATATCGACGCTGCATAGATATTATAAGGTGCTGCTACCTCTCAACAGGTATCGCATACCAGGCATCTTCGACTCTTTCAAACAACACATCTAAACTTGTTATTTTCTTTCAAGCAATGACTTTTGTGATGACGTTCAGTATATGTTTGAAGTCTGGACTGAACGAAGGCCATTCAAGAACACTGTCAGAATTTCTTGGAAAAAATTGTTTCGCCGTATATTTTAGGTCATTGTCTTGTTGATAAATACAAATAACTGCCATATGTTCAAGCAAAATGTCAACATATTACTCCTTGATATGGCTTCCTTTATTACGGTATATTGGACCAACTCCAATCAAAGAAAATCGTCCTCAAACGTTAATTTTACTTCCTACATGTTTGACCCCAGGCATTTTTTGGTCCCCTAACATTTCCTGTGTGCCAAGCCGGTTTATCTTGTTTTCACCACTTCAGACCACATTGAGTTTTCGACCATTGTACACGCGAATTGTACACGGCGTTTCTTGGGTGAGATTCGTCCATGGAGGCCAGTCTCAATCAGTTTTAATCATCTATTTTGCGCTGGATGTCTACATCACTCAAAAAAAAATTAAATTTTGTCGTGGGAACAATATGCCGTTTCATGTATTCTGAAGTTTTATACAGTATTTTTTGCGTGTAATGTTTTTGTTGTTCCAAACTTTTGCATATGGTCAAGGGCATTAAATACCATCTTCTTGGAGATATTTATGAATCAAAGTCAATCGGCCGACATTTGTTTAGCATTACCACTCCAGCCTCCATAGCCATATTAGTGTGATCGTAGCTTACGTTTGTGATAGATTATAGAAATTTGTTTTTGATTAAAAAAAGTTTATGTCATTAAATGTTTATCAATTCCAAGTGTTTTTAAATGGTTTCCAAGATAACTGATCCCGAACTTACATTTGCATTAAAAGAAACAAGACTGTTGAATTTATTCACAGAACAAGACTTTCAGAATTGTAGCTTATCCATGTTTTTTGTTTCACATCTGCCATATTTTCTCACTTTAGGTAAAGAATCTATTGAATAAAGCTTTATTTTTTCCATGTTGTATGCAACACATTTTAATACAATGTTTTTCTATTTACGATAATAAATAAACTGTGGTTTGTGTCTTTGCTTCTTTAGTGCTTCCCAAACTGTTCAAGTAGGTAAACATTGTATGCAAGTAACTGCCAGCCGAACACAGTCAAGACGGCATATGAATCATTCACTCTGGAATGAATGGATACCTTGCTATATTTATTTGAAATGAATAAGAATATATTTTGTATCTCTCTGAAATAAATGCTTATTTTGCTATATTCATTATACTATATCCATTGTACAACGAACACAAGAACCCATTTTAATTTTATTCGATATTTTCTTTTCTCGTTTTTCTTTTTCTTTTTCTTTTTCACTTCTTTCAATTCGTGTTTATTATATTCAATATTTCATTTCGAGTGCTCCGCGTGTAAAGGAGCAGTGCTTTATGCATTCACTCAGAGTGAATGGTATGTTTCTTTTGCAATACTCATTAATTGAAAATATGAATGGTCTCCTTCACATGTTCAGTACCAATAATAGTGACCTTTTGCATCAAATAATCGTATTTTACTTTTTTTTAAGAAATTGTCTTTTTGATGCAAATTTGTTCTAAACCCACCAACTAGAACCCTTTTTACAGGGAGAAGATAATCCATTTATTACAGATGGATTCCTAATTCTACAACAACAACAGGTAAAAAGGATATATTGGATATAACTAACGTGATCAATTTTTTTCTCTCAAAATGGGACATTGGTTTATTTACGTCGGTTAGTAGGTTCACCGTAAAAAAAATTCTTTTTTAATAAATTTTATTTTATTTACTAAAATAGTAACTAATACGTCAGAGGAACAAATTTATGTACAAATGGTGATGTTTTTCTGTTTCTAAGTCAAGTTATTTTTCAGTTGGTTGTTGGTTGTAGCTTTAATAGCCAATAAAGTCTGGCCATAAATTCTTAATACATCTTGATGAAAGCTTGCCGACTGAGCGTATACAAAATGAAGTAACAATTCTGAAGTGGGGTTTTCAAAAATGTTCTTTGGTATTTAGGGATATTTTTCAAAGTTCAAAAAGTAGTTCTTTAATGGCTGATACATTTATAAAACCCTTTCCACGGAAGGCATAAGCGCAACCCACCTGGTTTGGCTAAAGCCCTTCATTTTCTGATATTCTGTTTTACTTTCGCCACAAAATCCCTTCCTCGAATCGTGTGAACATAAAAAATGAATAT
Source organism: Amiota albilabris (assembly GCA_037040105.1). Lineage (NCBI taxonomy): Eukaryota > Metazoa > Arthropoda > Insecta > Diptera > Drosophilidae > Amiota > Amiota albilabris. The sequence continues at coordinate 17,947 of JBANCV010001000.1, read as the reverse complement.
CTTTATCTTTACAGTACTCGTAATGCATTCATAATCTACGGATAGGCTATCTACAGCAGTTTTTATTGCGTTGTGTATTATATGGGCTTTCGAGTGTGAGGCAATTGGAAATTTCCTCCGACATCATGCCAATCGAAAGCCCAACATTGCTGATAATATCTGCACCATGAATTAATATTTTGTGAATCGCATTCTGCATATTGATTCATAAAAAGTTCTGTTGTTTCAAATGCATATTGCCGAAAAGCATCTGCATTTAGATCTTAGCCGCAAGCCATGACACGCTAAATAATGCTAAATATTTTAATGATCGATGCACTAACACCTGTTACAAGGTTGTGGGGAGAACCTTCTTGCTGTGTTGCCATTATTTGTATTTCCACATTCAGCCATTGGAATATCTACCAGTAATGACATTTTGTTTCTGAGCTCGGTTGTTATAATGGTTTTCCTTTTTTCAACTACCTGGAACTTGAGTCTATGTCGGCATTTCAGCACCAGCTCGCATTCAATTATACGATTGTTTTGTGAAACCCCCATCAACGTAAAGACTCAAACTCAAGGCTTCTTATGGAGTATATTTTATAAGAAGTTTTGTATCACGTTCCACCAACATTTTAATTTTTTTACAACGTTCGTTGCATTGCACTTTCCAGCCTTCTACAAGCTGGAAATTGCTGCTACCATTACAAGTGCTTTCTTGTTTTAGGACTGATACTTTTTTAGATTGGCTGCTACTCGATAATTCTAAAAAATCTTTTCCAGTACTTTCAATATCATGGGATTTTTGTTTCACAATTAATTCGAGTGACCATTCATGATTGCTTTCCTTGAAAAATTTTATATTTCTTCCACAGTTTTTCCATTTCAAAGCAAGCCTATTTGTGAAATATGGACTTGTCAGTCAATTTCAATTAGTTCCTGTTTATTACATATCTTGTTTCCTAGAAGGGAATCATAGACATAGTTTTCCATTGTCAAAAACTTCTGTGAGGGGTTGCTTTCGTTGTGCCACAAAGGAAAGACGTTTCGTTTAAGCTCTGACATTGCACCTGAAAAGTCCCACAGATTTTTGTATTACCTGTTGATTTGGAATATATTCATATCTTTTTTTCAAAATCAAAAATAAGACTAAAAGTAGGTGGGTATTTATTGTAACACTGCTGATTAAACATAAGTACAATATGTAATATTTGAAAACATACAATTTGTTCATTGATGTACAGAAAAGCTTTTAAAAAGCTTTGTTAGGCTAATTGGAGTATTGGTAATCGATAGAAAAAGAAGAAAAACACCAAAAATTTAATAGATCAAAATTCGAATTAAGAACAGCTAACGAGACTGTTTGGTCCACTGAGCTTCGGTTAAAATTTTAATACAGTTGGATTAATCAAGATTTTATTTTAATTATTAAATCGCTGTACGTGCCAAAATATTTTCTACAGTAACTTCTGTGTTCGTATGCGCACCTTTAAATTTCGGATCAAATTGATGAATAATTTCGATGCACAATCATTGGAACGAAACTGTGGTTTTCTTGTTTCGTGATCAATGAACAATTGCTGGATCTTACCGATTCAGTACAGTTTTACTATAAAGTAAAACACAGTAAATTAACACTTTTAATAGCTTGTGGATTTAAAAGTTTCATACAGTTTTCTATTCATTATTAAGGATCCAATCAGCTATCGAACATATTTTGTAACAATAATTATGGAGTTTTTCAACTTGTGAACTAGATTATAGGGAAACGCGACAATATTGGGTGCCGAAACTTCTTTCGGGAACACTAGGATGGAGAACCAAAAAAAGGGTAGTATGGTTATGTTGGGATTTATTCATCACTTGGTAAAACTTTTTAGCGATAACCACAAGATACAGTTACGTAGAATATACAGTGTTCTTTTCCATTTGGCGAAATAGAACACACAGACTTAAAAAAACTGGAAGTCATTTATAGATTCGTTACTACCCAACAAAATTATATTAAACTTATAGCCGATGCAAATTGAGCAGAACTCGGTGTTCTGGGAAACTTGAGTTATAATCTACAACAATCACATGGAAAATGCCCACGTTCAGGGTCACTCGCAACAGAACTCGCACCCTTAAATAAGCTTAGAATTGCTAGATAGTTTAAAAATTCTAATTCAATTGAACTACTTTGTGCAGTTTTGATCTAAGAAAAAAAACTATAACCTACTTAAATTATAAGCAAGAAATATTAAATAAAAATAGGTTCATATAAAAATTCTCTGCGGTTTTTGGCCACTATATGGTGGCCATATATCTGTCAACATTAATCTCATTTTGTCAAATGATATGTTTTTCAGGCTACATTTTTTGTGAAGACATTTGTATAATTCGTTGATCGTGCTCAATGTTATACTGATTTGAATATGAGTGAAATATCTGAAGAAATACGCTGTGATGGTTTTTTTTATTATAAAAACATACCGAAAAATTTGTGCAGTTTACGGTGAGAACGCTGTGAGGGAACGCCGGACTCAGGAGTGGTTTGCTAGATTCCATTCCGGAATTTCGATGTAAAAGATACACCTTGCATTGATCGGTCTGTCAAAAAAAAAAAAAAATTAATAATCAATAACACGCAGACCGAGAGTTATAAAAAGTCCTCTTACTTTTTGAACATACCAAGTACTGTAGCTCTTGAAAATATTGAGAATATCTTGATAAAATAAAATGTTATTCAAATAATCTGTATAGGGTGTACAAACCCGTTTGCAGTAACATACTCGTACTCGTACTCGTACATATAAATTAACCTAGCTCTCCGGAAGGTTTCGTTTTTTCGGAGTGATTTTTGTCCAATTTCCAAACCGCTTGTTGCTTCTCTTAATAGATATGAAATGTTTATAAAAAATTATGCAGGTTACTTTGAAAAACTATAATCTCTTTTATCGTAGCAATGGTTTTTTTCAAAAAAAGAAAATGTTGTTATGGGCATTTGAACTATCCACTCTCAAATGCGTATTTGTATTGGGGTACTAATTTAAAGTAATAACCAGACTATGACTATGATGACCTTCGAATATGCCGAAGTTGTAACAATCTTGACGCAGCCCCTAGAAAAGGTTTTTTGTATGGGCTATACAATCCAGTAATCCTAGGATCTTAAAATTTACATGGTTTATGAATATGAATCAGAAACTCATTATGTCCAAATTTCAAGATGATAGAATAAAAAACAAAAACGTTTTTCTAATAAAAACATGAATAGGTGTTTTGTATTGAAGATACCCCTCCTAGTGGTCCGATTCGGCTGATTCGGGGAAATGTGCTACGTATGGGAAAAAGAAAGCTTCATGAAATTTCTGCACTCCAACTGAAAAACTGAAGGACTATTTTGCATACATACTGATAGACAGACAAACGCACAGACGAACATGACTAGATCAACGTCTCGTCTCACTGATCAAGAATATATATACTTTATGGGGTCTATGATGTCTTCTTCTTTGCATTAAAAACTCCATGACAAACTTACTATACCATTCACTGCATGAAGAGTATAAATATTTCGCAGCAGTTTAGTTCTATGCATATTATTTATTTCATATGCATTCAAGGAAAGCAAGGATAGGTAATACGCATTAACAAATAGAGAGAGAGAGAGAGTGGGAGCGTTAAGAGAATGATCACGTTGTTTTGCTTGTACAAAATGCTTTTCTGCTATGCGCTCACTAATAATGCTCGCACCAGTACATTGGGTAAAATTGTGAGGGAGAAAAACTAAGTTTAACCTTAGAATAGCGCTGTAGACCAGATATAATATCCATTACGCAAGTAATCATTTACAAAGAGTATGATTACTACTACTAATCATTTGGAGTAAATACATCAATAAAAGTGTCGCTTCTTTTCGTTTATGTGTTGTCCTAGTACGATGAATATAAAAACTATTACAATAATATTGAGTACTACTTTTGCATACATACTGAAGTGGGAATGTGAATCATTCAGATCTCTAGTATGCATAGACATGTTCTTATTCAAAATGCATATGTCTTCCGAAAAGTGAGTTCTACATTCAATGGTATTCAGTTACGCTAAGCATCGTGCAGATGTTTAATATGTAAGTATGAAATTTTCTTTAAAATACGTTTAATTTCTTTAAAATTTTTGTAGTTGTACCAACTTCTACATTTTACATATCTCTAGTTGGGATGTGTAATTAAATAAAATATAAAAACTTCCTTTTTCTTGTTTTATTTTCCCTCTTACATATACAGTATACAGGTATACACTTAAAATTAAAGTACGTGTAATTAAAACTAGTTGAGGTTCTCAGTTGAGTACACGATGAATTAGGCTAGAAAATGACTCGATATTTATGTACATATTATGAAGCGCTTAATTGTATACATAGATGTATGTACATATTTTTTCAATGTACGTAAATTGTATTAAAACCAACTAATTATATAACAATAATAGTACTAATAACAATGATGAAACAAATCGAATAAAAAGCTAAATGGGCAGATAATGTACTCGTATTTTATGCACTAAAACTACTAGGGTTTCGAAAATAAAGTCTCGAGTAAAGCGTGGCAGAAATTTACCTTTAATAGATAATAAATAAATTAAAAATAATAAAATTCAACAACAACAAATACTAATAGTTAAAAAAAAAAAAAAAAAAAAAAAATTTAAAAAATTAATAAAATATTTTGCTAATTTATAACCAAACCAGTTAAGGAAGGGTCAAATAACATTACTTCCTTAACCCCATAAGCCCATGCTAAGTGTTAATGCTGCAGTTGTTGTTGTTGATATGCAGCCATTGATTTTGTGCCTGTTCATTTGTTTTTGGGAATGGCATTTGATGACTTCGATTACTGCCTAAATTCAGAATACTTTTATTAAAAAGATCACGCTTCATGCGCCACTGTGTTGTCGTTGTTTTGGTATTTGGTTCTATTGGGACGCTCAACCAGAGGTCCTTGATAAGATCAGCACCCTTTTCTGCAATCATCACGACAGGTGCATGTATATTGCCATTGGTAATAGTTGGCATAATGCCAGCATCCATAACACGTAAGCCAGGTACTCCATATACTCGCAATTGTGGGTCCACCACAGCCCATGGATCGGTTGGTGGTCCCATTTTGGTTGTGCCGCTCATATGATAAATGGTCATTGTATATTGTCGTATAAAGCATGTCCAGTAATCATCAGTAAACAATGGCAGATGTTTACAATTGGGTAGTGGTTTACTCCAGAAGCGTGCACCGAAACGTTTCAATGCTTGAGTTTCACCCATTGCAACAGCGGCTTTGACACCTTCACGTAATACATTCACATCATCTGGATGCGTCAAATAGTTGTGATATAATAATGGATAACGTAGTGGATTCTTTGAAGCCAATTTTATATAACCACGACTCTTAGGGCGTAACATCATGGGGAAGATACCAAAAACATCACGATTATTAACCTCGCTAAAGACTTCCTGGTAGAACTCATCGGTGAGCCCATGTGCTGTCTTAACTTGAGTGCCACCATCTGACATAACTGAAGCTGATGTCATCATGAAGTTCATATCAGGCCAATCATCGCTAGCATTCGCATATTTTGTATTGATAAAGGCAACTGCTTCAAGTCCAATACTTGAGGTCAGTGGACCGTTCTCCGTAATGGCATAACGTAGTGCCGTATTAATGTTCACCATTCGTTTCATTACAATCGAAATGGGGTAATCGATAAGAAAAGCTATGCCTCCAACTGCAATATGATCCTGTAGATTTTGACCAACGCCTGGTGAATGTTGTACTAGCGGTATACCGACACGGCTTAATTCGTCTGCGGGACCAATGCCCGAGAGCATCAATAAATGAGGCGTACCAATGGCGCCGGCCGCAAGTATCACTTCTCTTGTGGCATACACGTTTTGAAGACGCCCATCTCTAATAAACTGCACTCCAGTAGCGCGCTTTGTGATGGGATCTGTCAGTACTTTGGTGACATGTGCAAAGAGTGCGACATGTAGATTTGGCCGTAATCGCACTGGACGTAAAAAAGATTTTGACGTAGAGCTGCGTGAGCCACGGCGCATATTGAACTGATAGAAACCGAAGCCAGTTTGCTGTGCGCCATTTACATCAACAATGTCATAACCAATCTCTTCACCAGCTTGGAGAAATGCCGGGCCAAGAGGTGTATTATAAGGAGCATCTTGGACGGTCCAGAGACCACCTGCAAAAAAACATAATATATATTGTTTTATTATTATCCTTGTAGGCAATTACAAATTTTATTTTTCTTACCTGTGCCATGATAACGTTTATTACGTGCCAAATAGGGATTCCGTTGATCTTCTGATTTTCGAAAATAAGGTAAAATCTCTTCATAGGACCAGCCAGGATTACCAAATGATGCCCATTGATCGAAATCTCTACGATTGCCTCGTATGTACAACATTGTATTGAGAACACTCGAACCGCCCAAAACTTTGCCGCGAGTCCAACAACAGCGTTTATCCTTCATTGCCTGACAGGCAGAGGGTTGTGGTTGGGTACTAAAAACATTAATAAATATTTATAAAATTGAAAAAAGCTACTACTTAAAATGAAATTAATTCAAATGTTATCAAAAATTAACGCTTAACTTATTGAATTTTTCATCATCATCATCAATCATTCGCATCTCGTCATCGTCAACATAAATTTAATCATTTTTTGATTGCCAAATACCAGAAAAAAAAAAAAGAATAAATAAAGCGAAAATAAAAACAATGACACTGCCTAAGGAAAATTTTAGTTAAAGCATTTCATTTGAATTTATCCCTACGCCACAACTCATATGCAGTCAAGATGAGATACTAACCACCAAGCTACCAGCGTATTATTATTGATGATGAAGATACGATCATCGTGATGATGATATTAGGTATATTAAAATTATTTTATTTTAACATAATTGTTGCAAGACCATCAATTGGATCGGTTCGGTTCGGATCGGATCGGATTAGATCAGCTTACCAATTGAAGCGTGTCATAAACATAAGGGGCCTTAAAAATGCTTTCTCAAATGGAAAATTGATTTAATCGCCCTCATAGTTTTTATATGCAGCCAGTAGGTGTCGGGTGTTGCCATTGGGTGTAATTTCTTGTTGAAAAAATGTGAAATTTCTCAGGGGAAATTCAAGAAAACGAAAAAGAAAAAAAACAAAAGGTAATAAAGGCGAGAAGATTAACCAAAACAAAACGAAGGAAGAAACGAAAAAAAAAAACAAAAACAAAAAAATCAGATAGATGGAGATGGAGAAAGATACGAAAACATGTGTGCAAAATAATAAGTTAAATATTTTAAATGAGCGCTACGAATTAACTAATTTTATGTTGGTTTTTTTGTTTTTGTTTGTGATTTTTTCTTTTGTCATTTTTAATTTGCAAATTTAATGAAAAAAATGGGCTTCATTTAGCGCAAAATATAAATGACATGCAACTCATTCTCACACGCACATTAAAATCATTTCTATAAAGTGTTCATCTCCGCACATTACTATATATTTAAATATTTTTTTTTGTCTCATTTTAATGGACGTGAAACTATTAAACAAACAAGCACAATATATTTGCATGTTATGTTATACAAAATGCTCAAAGAGGATTTAGGTTAATTTTTTTTTTCTTTTGGTTACATTGTTATAAAGGAATTGTTGGTAATGGAATGGCGGTCACCTTCTATTACCAGCATGCCTGCTAATGAGAAGGATAATTACCAGTCAATCACTGATATCCTGGAATCTCGTAAATCTGAGTTTTGGCTGTCTTATTAACACAGGTACACCTGTTTTCAAGTCATCCTTGTAAAACCCCACTAGCCGCATAGTTGTTTCACAAAAATAAATACTATCTTCACTCGTCTTCGAATTGGTCACAACACCTTTACATTTCTACTTACTTATTCAATGGGAATACACGCCGTTCTTGTCACTCATGCGGTCACAACAATTTCGTCGATTTTGTTTTTGGAAACCGTACAAAATTATTCCATACTCACTGCCTCGGGATACCTCTCAAAAATTTTTGTGAACAGACAAAATATTTTTTGAGCGAGTTTTCCAGTTTATATATTTAATAGTGTTTGAATATGTGAAATATTCATAGAGATACTACAACAAATTTACGAGGGCGGTTCATTAGGTATCCGTGTTAGAAATGAAGACAAAATTTTTTTCATAAAAATGTTTTTTATTTTTCAACATAGTCCCCTTTTAGAAAGATACATTTCTCCCAACGTTTCGGCCATTTTTTTTTTAACATATTCGAAAAATATGATTTTTTGAATTCTCCAAAATACATCTCTTCCTCGTTTGGGCTAAATTTTTTTCACGCGAGCAATTTCTTCATGTTTCTTCACGGATGGCCGCTTACGATGATAACACTAACTTCACTCAGGAACATCCTCTATCGACAAACATGGATACTTAATGAACCACCCTCGTAGCTTGTTTTTCAATTATTTTCTTATTATCCATGTGTTTGAAGTAGATTACAATTGATTTGTTAATATTTGCTAATTAAATTAATTACATGCCAATTGCATTTTGTATATGTACATATTGCTTTAAATGTTCCGCTTGGTGTTTGTATTTTCCAATTGCGAATTGGAATTGAAAATTCCAAATTCAATCAGAGAAAGAAAAAGACTGAGTGAGTGAGTGATTTTATTTCATTTTTCCTTATGTGTTTCCTATATTCATTTGTTGATCACTGTACTAAGCATCTTTAACATCATAGCTCGGTCATTACTCAATTTCCATAAGCGTACCCAGCTTTTGAATTAGATATGCCGCATTGGAAATATCATACAGATGATGCTGTAGTTAATTTAACAACACGAGTGGTTGCAGGCTAGGTTTAAGCTCCCCACTTCGGTACATCCATGTTACTTTCTGTTACCTCACCCTCGTTTATAGTTTTTTTTTTCCACTACTCATTTCTTTTTAAACATCAATGTAATGTTTATTTAATAATTAACACACGTCAAATGTTTGAATTATTATTAAAAGTCACGTCTACCTTCGTCTGTGGGCAAGTTAACCACCACAAGTTTTATAGGTGTTATGGTGGCTTCTTCAGTTGTTGCTTACTCCACTTCACTTTTACTGACTGACTGACTGACTGACTGACTTCTTAAAGTTGAAGGCGCTTTCAATTTTGTTTACATTGTCATCATAGTTAATTTCTATTTTGTGCCATATCAATGAGTATGTTACACACTCTTTGGCTATGCCTTTTCATGTTTTGACAATATAATGTGCTATTCGACTTGACTCTCTATGTCTGCCTATCTGTCTGTCTGTCTGTCTGTCTGTCTGTCTATCTGACTTGACTGTCTTTCTTGCATCTTTGCATGCCTATGGGCATACTACATATAGTATATATGGCGGTATATCACTTAATTCAATCATTGGTTTAGTGTTATTTTCGTTTATTTATTTGATCGATTGTTGAAAGGCACTTGTCTCTTGTCTTGACTAATGTGAGCACCATTTCTTTCATTTCATTTAATTGCTATGACAAACTTATAGTATCGAATCGCATGTATAAGCATTTATCCAATTGTTGTTGACTTTGACACAGCCGTCTTCTGTTTGCTTAATTCATTATTTGTTGTTAGATATTTTGTTGACCATCTTTTTTCTCTATATATTGTATCGATAACTTTCGCCTTTACCTTTTTTGTATGATGCAATTTTTATGTTTTCTTTATTTCTATGTTTCTTTATTTTTCATTTACTTTCTTTTTATAAGTATATTTACTACTGAACATTGTCTAATTTGTAATGATTTTCAGCAGCATTTTTATCTATTTTGTTTATCTTCTTTATTTCGGTTTTTTCAATTTAAAAAAAAACCATTAAAAGATAAAAAAAATTTACGATTTCCTATGTACTACATTCTTTGTTTCATATGATTTTTTCCAATTAAAATTGCAAAAATTGTAAATTACACGGAATTTGTACCTTTTGTTGGTAGTTCACTCGATCCAAGTTTAGGTGATATGCATTTGCGGGGAAAACGGAATTTCGAGCTTTAAGCTTAACAAAATGTTTTACGATTTGTTAAAAATGAAACATTTTGCAAAAAATATACACATCTTAAGTTTACGCTTTGTTTATAAATTTCTAAATTAACATAATACGGGCGGTTTTGAGCGGCCTCGGTCAAATGTCTATGTAAGCCCAATGATAACTACAGTGATTATATGCCGGCTGCGTAAATAAGATTTAATGCAAAATTTCCGGTCTTTGTTGCAGAAACTGAGGGTGTACAATACTGGTTACAAAATTTCATGTAAAAATCTCAAAAATCGAAGAAGTAAAAGAAAAGAAAAATATTTATTTACATATTTTTTAGTTACACCTGGTTCAATGCTTGAACTTACATAAGTTTGTGTCTTAAGTCTTTTGAATTTCAAACTTTAACTTTATGTTAAACAAAAAACTTTTAAAATCATGATGACAATCAATAAAAAACATGATGATGATGATGATGATGATGATGATGATGATGAGTAACATGTGCTTTTCATTAACCTTCTTTAGACTTGATATTCATTCCCGTATATTCACATTCTTTTTTGAGTTGTCACAGTCTCCCTCTCTTTACATAATTGATTTCGAGGCCCTCTCTCTCTCACTCTCTCTCTCTCTCTCTTTCTGAGATGCACTTCACTGCTTTTTATAAAATTCAGTTGATAAAGCCAACATTAATATTACCAACCAGACACAATCGCAATTGTTGCACATGTGTTGCCATGTTTTTTTTTTTTTTTCTTCATTCAAAAATTTACTATGCTCAGTCGCTCACTCATTCACCTGTCTTAAAGTTATAAGTTGAGTTTTAACTTGAGGTTTGATTCAAAACACGTCTGAAAACGACAAGAAAACCCGTCTTTCGTTTTTTCTCCTCGACTCTCCACAATTCTCTCGTTTCGTTCCAATTCATTTCATACAATTTTAACCGATTAACCTACTTATTTTGGAATAAACAATTCCGGTTTTCTTTCTTTTTATTTTTTACTCTCTCATAGTAAGTAACATTTTATTTTCTTGTATTGATTTTGTCTTTTTATTATGTTGGAATTTTAGTTGTTGTTGAAGAAAAAATTATAGGATACTTGTGACTAATAGTTTGTCGTACTATTTGTTACTTTTGAATGTAGTTTTACATTTCCCATTGTTATCTGTCCATCTGTCAGGCAAACTTTGGCGTCTTACTTAATGTCTGATTTATTAGATTAGATATATATGCCTATCTATTCCAATTTTTTTTTTTTTTACTTATTTCACTTGGGCCCCATTAACACATGGCTTTCCCAAGCAGGGTAATCGCTTCAGAGTTGCAATACTTTACTATTAACTTTGCTTCTGACTTCTCTTCTCTTTTGGATTACAAACCTAGCAAATAATACAACCGTGGTCCGTTTTTGTAGCGGCTCTCTTGCTTGAGTAGACATCATGTAGACTCATTTATTGATTTTCTTCAGACCTCATTCAAACTGCCGCCCACTTTTTTCAATTAACCGCCTTCTTTCATTTATTGTTAAAATTTTCTCTGTTTTTTGTATTTTCTTTCACGCTTTTGGTTAATGCAAATTTTTTACGCTTCGCTTTCGGATGGAGAATGTTACCAAATTGTTGTTATTTTATTGCAGTGTTTCAGATATGATTGCAGCATGACTTTGGGCCTTTTCAGTTGAAATAAAAACCGGCTTTAGTTGTTTGGCCTGCTTGTTTTTGTTATTATGTAGTAGTAGTAGTATTGTTGTTGCAGGAGTTTATTGCAATTTTTGTATATGATTTTGGTTACTTAACGGAAATATATTATTAAAGAAACATTTTTTTTTTTATTATCACTCAATTTTTCTAAAGCTAATAACCAAAAATGAAATGAAATGAATTGGTGAATCCAATCAAAACAACAAAAACAAAAACAAAGTATTAATACTAGTTATAGTATAAACAATAGTTTTCTATTAAATCAAGAGGACGAAATATCTCAAGACCTTATAATTTTTTTCAAAAGCAAACGAATTGAGTGTGACAGCTCAAAACCTTTATTTTTATATTGATGTGATTGTGATATGAAAATTATATGAAAGAAAAACTTAAGTGCATTAAACAACACCTCATTTATATTATAGATCATAGTCTATTTGGAAATTTATTACCTTATTAAAATTTTAATTTCAATATTTTTCTTAAGGGGGGCTGAATGGAACATTCATGTTACAAAGAGCTAAAATGCTAAGTCTCTATTGTTTTTATTGAAATCCTTAAAGGAATCATTCATCGATGGAATTAGTCTGATTCAGATTATCCAGAATTTATAATCAGTCAAATACTCTCCAAAGAATTATGAACACTTCCGAGAACACATCATGATCCAAAATAAAAAAAAAAGCTTTTGCTGCCTTTACAAATTCCTCTGACTGCACCTAGAAAGCACTAACTTTAGTGGTAATCATATCTATATATACAATATACAAGTATATAGAATTTTAAAAGTTTTTCTCTCTGTACACGTTAATCTCAGAAACGACTTAAGCGATGCAAATGTGATTTTCACTGGTGTATTTTAGTAAGCTTCCAATAACATATAGAGTTTATTAATTTTTAATCGATATAAAAAAAAAAAAAAATTGTTTTAAAGGAAAATATTTTGGTTTTAAAGATTAAGTTTTTGGAAAGACACGTATACCAATTTTTATCCGTTTTTTCGTTGTTTGTGCTTTGCTTCTTCTTATTATTTTATTTATTCCTCCCATTTAAGTGAGTATGCACAAGAGAATTGCGCTCTTCATTTTTTTTAAGTTCATAAAAAAGAAATAAATATGTGACATGTTTTTTTCTTTTTTCGATTTAAGGGCGTAGTAACGCACGGCGGAACTGCTTTGTCAATTTATTATGTAATAAATAAATAATATTAAAAGAATGGTTTCATCTTATTTTATAGATTTTGGTATAAATATACCAATAAAAAATAACTTCACCAAAATGTGTAATGCTTTTTATTGAAGTGTCTTTTCATTACAAATGAAAAGACTTAATTTAAGCAAAATACTCGTTATCTATGTCACCCTACAGCAATTTAAATCAATCTAAAAGAGATTTCTATTTACTTATAATTTATTCATTCAATTCTCTTATATCATTGTTTTTCTTTTTTTCTCTATTTCTATTAATTTCCATTATGCCTTGAGGCCGGTTTTTTTTTGTATTAAAATTTTCTTGTTTTATTTTCGGATTGGAAATTATTGAAATCAACATCATTAATATGTATTGATTCGCTTAACGCATAAATAGACTTGATTTTTTTAAAGTCTGGTCTATATAAGTATTATACTACATATTAGTAGTATGAAAGACGAACCCCATGTTGTTACAAAATGAAAACTATATATAAATGTTCAACAACCTGTTCACTTGTAAGAAAACTATTTCTTTAGTTTTTAAGATTTTAATAGGATATTTTGCCTATGGGCTTCAATAGTTTATCATTAGATCTTTTGCTATGCTGCCATTATCATAACGAAAAGATTTCAGTTCCACATTACTGGATCAGTTTTCGAATGGCACATACAGTGCCATTTCTATTTCCTCGGGAATCAATTTGAGGGATTCATATTTTGCTCATTGGTTTATTCAAATTGTAAGTTTAACCCGATCCTTTATCTTAAAACATAATTTTAATTATAGAATTATTGAAGTGTATGTACGCTTCGTTAGAGCCAAAATTATCATGATTTTGTTTTTGCTTTAATTGAATAATTTGACTTGTGACTTTAAACGGAAATTTATAATTATTTAGTTTTTGTATTCCTTAACAAAAGTCGACTATCACATTCGATTTAAGACAATTTTCATTTAAATGTCTCGAAATCCAAAATCCAAATTTAATAACTTTAATTTGGAGTCCAAATGTCAGTTAGATATTGCACGACATTTTCTGATTATAAGAAGTTGTTTTCTTAGTAAATAACTATTGGATCTTTTGAACTTTCAATTTTTGGAATAAGGCATAATGTCAAGATTTCAAAATAATTGGTGCTGTTAATCTTATCAGCTATTTAATTTTTTTTTTTTTTTGAAGTGAAACTTCTTTAGAGAAGTGTACGTTCAAAAAAAGTGTTACAGAAATCAAATGTTAGCGACGTAGAGGGGGATACTCATTGGCTCATTGGTTCGTCTGCAACGTAGAGAATGAATGTTTATGCATGAGTAAGAGAGAAAATAAATGCTTTACTGATGTGTGTTTACTTTACGAAATAACGTACGAACAAGTGGCCAGTCGAAGATGCCTTTCTCTCTCTATTCGTGTTAGACATCGTTGTTGTTGTTGCTGTGGTAAAAATGACGACTGAACATACAGCAGAGCTCTCTCTCACAATTTGCATCTATTGAGAAGGGGAGAGCGCGTGTCGCTTACTGATCGTCGTATGAAAAACCAAAGGCTTTGAATTTGCTTGTGTAGTTGTTGTTTTCTTGGAGTTGTAATTTGGTTTTGTGTACAACATATCAACAACAACACACCCGCAATTACTACACTTGCTTTTCCAATCTTCTCTTCAATCATATTTATGCTCATGGGGTGAACGAATTTCATTTATGTGTGCCTTACACGACGCCGATCTCGCACATTAATTTGTGTACATATCGCTGAGGCTTTACTGTTGTATGTCATACTTATAAATCAATACATTATTTGATCCAATTATATAAATTATAAATTATAATAGGATTTCAAAACAATAATTGCTTGTATATGTAAGTTGTTCGATTCGCACAGAGTTTTAAAATCATAAGTTATAATGGAATATCCAAGCTTAAAAAGGGTGAGCTAAAAGTTTTCATTTTCGAACATAATACTATTTGCATTCAAGCAAGTACAATAAATAAACGCACAGACTAAAAAAATCTATAGACTGAACAAATCGCTTATAAACAAACAGCATAGTAGCTAAAATTATTAATCTTGGATTAGTTAAAATATCTATAATTCTTGAAGGAAATTTCAATGTAGATTTTGACAAAAAATCATCAGCGCCACTTTTAAAATAATAATTTGATTGGATCATGTCAAATGATCTGACAATATTAACAACAAAACATGGAACAATAATAGCAGCTATATTTACATGATACTTAAACACGATAGATACGCGAATATTTGTAACTCATTTTAATTATCATAATCCTTTTATAACCTTTGTTTCACAATATAATGACATAAATGAATAATATTATAGAACACAACTCTGGTAATAATTTTAAAATATAATACCTCCTATCATTCTGTTCAGTTCAATAGTGTACTAAAGGCACATTACTTTTTTATTATATAATTCTAATCATTCTAATAATTTGCTAAATAATAAGCAAATGGACAAGCACATTGTGGCTCTAATCGATAGCAATTGAAAAGGGTCCAAACTCTTTAATCTGCGCCCTTTTGTTGGAGTATCTAATAAGACATTTTTCTCAGATTGAGGTTTTTGTTATCTCTGCAGGATGTTGAAGTTAAATAAATCTGCTGTACTGTATGTCATATATCTGGACTGGCTTTAAGATTATTTTTGTGAATTGTGATTTTGTTTTTGAGGGTAAGCTGGACTTACGACTTAATACTAAACTCAAGCAGAGTTTCTTTAAACTACGTTGCTGTATTTTTCGCAATTATATAGATCTCTCAAGGTAGCCGAGTGTCTAGCCAAAGGCTCAGATATTTAACTTTACGAAGCTTAGGAATTAGCCATCCATCAAGAATTACTAGATTGCTTATGGACGAATTTCTCTGTATTAATTATTTTGCTCCACTCGATCATCATATCAAACATTTTATTCTCTTTATAAACACACATGAGAAATTTAAAGTTTTTTTTTTTCCATTTTGATAAGTAGTTTTTTAGTAATATTTTCTGATAAGAATAAAAATTAAAAAAAAAAAAAAAGAAGCTATGAATTTTAAAGAAGTGAAATTCAAATTTAAAAGAAATGCGCACAAAATTCATATTGAAATTTTTGTATAGGAATTTTGGCGTACGTGCCTTTTAGATCGGTGTGAATGTTTCTGTGTGTGAGTGTCTGTGTCCAAAACTACCTACGAATATTTGCCCGGTTATTGATTATACTGCACACGCATAAATACATCTATACACTATGTGCGTTGCCAAGCCCTTAAATTGTGAGAAACATAAAATTTAACTGGATTACGTTTACACGTTGGCAACGACTGATTGGAAATGAAATGAAATGAAATTGAACATGAACGAGCGAAAAACAAAAATCGAGTAAATAATATCACGCTTTTCGTTCAAATGATTAATTTACTCACTCATTTACTAAACTGAGTCAATCACCAGTGTACTTTGTTACCTATTGACATTAATCGTACGATCAACTATTGGATTGATCGCTTTTTATATTGTTTCAACGTTGATATTTTTTTTTTTTTGGCTTATCTATATGTGATCTTTAAATACGATTGGAAATATTTCTGAAGTGGTTTTATAATATTCAAATATATTTCTATTTCTATTTCTACTACCAACTAACCAACTAATCTATCCAATCTATCTTCTAAGCTCACACACTTTATCCATTTAAAGTTGATTAGCAATTGGAAAATTTTTTACCAATTTTCTATTGTTTGATTATTTGGATGGCTTTTGATAATTTTTGTTATAAAAATATTTATTAATTTTATGGTTTTATGGTTACAATCTTCTTTTTATTTTTAAATTTAGGAATCTTATTTGACTTTCACTTGTTAATCAATAATTTTCCCACGCACCTATTACCATTTACTACTGTGTATGTTATAAAAATGTTCAAGACTTTATCGTGAGTTTGCCATGAAATATGGTTATATGATTTTTATAATTACCATTAAATACAATGGAGCTTTTGCCTTCATTTTCATACCTTACAAAGGAATAGTATTAGCTTTACAAATAGCATTGAATCATTGAATGAGACCTTATAAACTATTTCTATGTAGTATATGGAAGTGAAATAACAAATTGACATCTGTTGCTATTAATATCAGTTTCAAAATTATTGAGCTGAAATCAAGTAACTGCCTAATTTCTAGAAGGGACTTTTGGTTTTTCTATCCACATTTTTTTAGTTAAATCATAACAATGAGAATTATATTCAGACCATTATATTGCCACACATGAACATATGTTAAATGGAAAACTTTGGCATCCCTAAATATCCGCTTATCTTTATATTTTCAAAAAATGTACCAATTTTTTTCACTTAACAGCTATATAAACCTCTTAAAAGAAATGATAAACCGTTATTCTAGACTTGACCTAGTAAAAAATTCAACTGATCATACCAGTTATGACTTATATAATATGATCTTTAGTGGTGCAAAACAGATACATTCCTTAGGTAAGACATACTAAAACAGACCTTGCCATAATGCTATAACAAAAAAATTAGAACATTATGTCATATCAAATATGGACAAATATATTCTAAAATTGTATCGATCTGACTAATATGATCTTAATAAAAATTATCAGACAGTTGAATCAATTGGACCAATATGTACTTTACCTGCAATATAAACTTCCTACATAAATATAATTTTTTTAATATAATAGACACTAACATATAATATATTGTATTATACAATAATATTTCCTTACTTAGTTGGTATGTGAAAGGTGTTTATGATATTGTGGAACTGTGAAGTTAATGTTCTGCCTTGTTTAATTTATTTTTAAATAGATAATAATCTTTCTATTGTGAAATGGTTTTGTTTTTTTTATTATTAAAGAAATTTCTTTTATTTTGAATAGAGTTGAAAAATTTAAATAAATATATGCAAGTCATCAATGATGAATCGAACAAGTTACTATTTTGTTGTTTAACACTTAGTTTGTAAAGAGAAATGCT